>JAATLQ010035697.1:9460-31321 GCA_013421005.1 Heliconius erato x Heliconius himera
TAACTTAACTACTAAAGTTTAGTTCATCAAAATCGGTTCATTAAAAAAAAAGTTATCGTCATTTGAATGAACTCAAGGCATTAGCTTGCCTGCGTATAATATTTTATAGCAACCGCGCTGGTTTCTTGGCTAAAGAATGACATTCGAAACGTCTGGCTTATGACTGTTGATAAAAATATATACATTATTGAAGCACTATTATATAATATTTTATACAATAAAGTAAACAAAATTGAATTCTTAGTGGAGATTACCTTCATAAATCATAACAGTTAAGTTTAAGTCGTAATTAATTTAACACAGAGTTAAAGAACGATCTTGAAAGAAATATCAAATAAATACAAAGATTTTTTGGTTGGTTCGTTCATATAATATATGTAACTAATTTAAAAACTGTGCAGGAGTTAATATGCAATTATTACAGTTATTTTGCAAAGAATATTATGTATCCTACAAATCAATAATTTAACATTTAAGGCTGTTTCTGAATGAGTAGATTAAATTATTCACTGACATCAGCACATTTAACAGAGTTTTAGAATTATGATGAGACGTATATTATATAGGCAAAAAGTACATTAAGTTACAAAAATATATACGTGTAATAAATTAGCTTTATGTATATTTTATAAATATCAATTATCAACAATGGTCGTATTTTTTTATTTAAAACAATCAAAAATTCTTTATTCTTTAACTCGACGATAATGTCGTAAAAAACCATATTAGAAGTAATAAATCAATAATCATGTATTTTAAGCGGGCGAAGCCGTGGGCGAGCCGCTAGTACTTAAATAATATTATACCGATGCCGCGCAGGGCCGCAACTTACACCACACCAAGAAATTCATGAAAATCTAACCAATACTCGAATAAGCGAAGAACCAAAGAAAAGTAGAAATTAATTATAAACAGCAAATAATTACATAAAAATTATCAGTAGTTCGAAAATGTATGAAAATTTACAAAACCGTCAGTCATCATCGCCCGTTCGCGTCGGTCATACTATGCCGGTCGTAGCTCGCTAGGTCATTTCGAATCAGTGACATCTCCTTAATTATTTATTAGAATGTTATACAGTGAACTATAATTACAATTTAGATGAAATGCTAAAAGTGACTATTATATTCATTTTCATAAGGATCAATATCAAATTATAGAAAATACATACAACAAAAACCCGATAAATATAAAGTAAATTAATTAAAATGGTTACTTGTTGCTACTCTGTTACTTTGCTCAGGTTTCAGAGATAAACATCATATCAACATGTATCGTGGACTTTTTTAAACATTATTTAAATGACAATATTTTTGAAAACATTATTTTTATGTATCTCATAAGGTTGAGTCGGCGCACGCCATGTATGCGTTATGCAAGCTCATTTTGGGTGACGTTTGCTTATAACAACAAATAAACTTTGCAAACCGTTAATGGTTGTTGTTATGAAAGGTTGTTATTAACATGGCGGAATAAATTGCCTGTCAAATTAAAAAATATTTTAATATATTAGTATATATCGACAATATTACAAATATGAGAAAAAAAAAACCTATGTTCATCCGAAGACCCTCAAGTATCTCTGTATGAGTATTTTATTACAATTGAATTAGCGATTTGGCCCTGATTGCGTCACAGACAGACAGACAGACAGACAGAGTTACTTTCGAATTTATAATATAGGTATGGATATATATTATGTGATCAGAGGGAAATATGGAAACCCAGATACTTCAGTCGAATTGGGACAATCCCGATCCCCACTTTCCGCCGATTCTCGAAGCATTGTGAATTCGAGTTCAAGTTGAGTGGCACAACTCAACATCACGCTTTGCCTCATTGCCAAAATGGGGAAATGAAAATATTCAAGATTTCATTTAATTATTATTTAATATCCCTTAAGTGGGAATCGTACCCACAACCCTTGAGTTTACAATCGCACTTCTCGTACATTTTCTTACAAAACAAAACTCTTCGTTTTAAAATAACGTTCAAAGCTGTTTGCAGAGAAACTTAATATTTAAAGATCAACATTTGTTTTCAAATAGAAAAAAATCAGAGAGATATAGAGGTTAAAAATACAAAAAAAGTAGGTTTAGGTACGATTTTTTTTTGGTTCTAGTTCGATTTTTTTTTCGGTTTGGTTTTTTGGTACGGTTTTTAAACGTGGAAATAAGTAATTTTGATTTTTAATGTCCCTGGCAAAGATAGGCATATACATACGAATATATATTTCCAGGAGAAGTTTTTCTATTTAGAATTACAAAACAATAAGTTCTCAACTAATTGTAAATAATAACACAATATTATTATCCTTAGGCATTATATTTAATAACAACATATGTTTAGACTACATAATTATGAACAGGAATGAATTATTATAAATATATGATAATGTAGTCGTACAAGCGCCGTCTCTAATTTGATTACTACAGAAAATCCGGTAAAATAATTCAAAATTCAATCAAATATTGAATAGAGATAGCGGTCCATTAGTATTTGCTGAATCACGTGCCATTACCAAATATTAGAGCTGTGAGCTAATCGCGTACCGGATCATCCATCAATGTGCCTAGCCCGCAGAACAGTCATTGCCTGTACAAGCTTGAAATTATCAATGGCAACAAAATTATACATTTTCATATTTTTTAAACACGCTTCACGCTGCATCCCGCTAGATAGCTAGATGGTAGATGCTAGATAGTAGGATAGGCAGAGGGAACCTAGTGTTAACACACTCGGTTCCCCACTTTTCGCCGATTTTTTTCGAGGCGTTGCGTATTGAGTGGCGTGAAATTATAAAGATTTTTTAATTGTAATAATGTATGAATAATGTATACAGTATATTCTATAGTAAACCTACTAATATACCTATTATAAGATATTGCGAAATTCTCGAATAACATCGCGATTGATTTTACTAAATTGATCGATTTATAAATTTACAACATGTGTCTATAGTATAAGTATAAATTCTCCAATTAATGTTGAACACTTATTAAAACTTTAACCAGACATCGTATCTATATACCAAATGAAGATGTATGTTATTATAAAATCAACAAAATAAGGAAAATTGATTCGTACGTTTGATTGACTAGATATATTTGAATATCTGAATATTAGAGGATCACATTCTGAAAGATTTAATGGTAATATAATATATTTTTCTTATTTTTTCAGTTTTACACTGTTTCCCGCATATAACGCAGCGTTAAGACATTCCGTTTCCTACTTTACGCCGAAATTTCGAGCATTGCTTGTTGAGTGGCGGAACTCAACGCCGCGCTTTATATTGTTACAAGAGCGAAGATAAGAAAATAATTCATTTTCCAATTGGAAATCAAACCTACAACCATCGCGTTAACAGTTACACGCTTGTGCCATTGCGCCACGACGGCCTCACATTTTATTTAATGTGTTATTTTTTTATTTGTGCATAGTAACATTATACCTAATAGATTATAGTTAATACTTTACATTAGCTTACCATGAATAAACATTACAGAATGTAAAATTTAAATGGGTTAGAAGGCTTTACGTAATAAATTTCACGACAAAATTCTCGGAACAACGTGAGGCTTTTAAAAGAACCAAGGCGTTTCGTTCATAATTTGATATTTTTATTAAATTAGAGCCTACAAAATATTTTCCTAATCGCTTCAAGCTGCCAAATTTCGACATTATTAGATACTAAATAATATTTTTTCTTTAACGAATTCAATTGTGTGATATAATTTACTGTCGTATTGCTTCCTCTATTTCGATACTAGATACAGAGCTCATTTAAATAGAACAATATGAAAGCTACAAACAATTCTTCGATGTTCTTTAGAAACTTGAGAATTTTGTTTTACTGTAAAACAAAAGTTGAATTTATGGAATTTATACGCTTTGAAAGTTTGCCTTGGTAACCGCACAGTTTAAACTGAACTTAACACTACATTTTTTATCTTAAACTCTAGTATCTTATGCATTTTAATTATAATGAATACTTGCAAATTTTAATTAGAACTACTATTTAAATTCGTTTCAGCAATGTATTTAACACGTTTGCTCTCAGAAAAATAATATTTTATTATAATAAGTAAGAAGTGATATTGGATTGAGTGATTTATTTGAGTTTTCGAAATTCTTTACTACCTATTGGAGTTTAATTGAGGTATAATTATGTACTTTTTATCTTACTATGGTTAGCCAAGTATATTGATGCAATCATTTATAAGGACAATTCGCGCTGTATAAGCTAAAGGTAATAAATTAGGAAGAGGTCTCATATCGTTTGGCTATTCCACATAAATTAGCCTTTATTTCAGTAAATAAAGTTTATGTGGCCTAGACGATAATTTACATAATTTTCTGGGAACAAGGTAACAATATTTTAAATATATTGTTTTTTTTACATTCTTTAATTTTTTGTGTTATTTTGTAGGCGGATGAATAGTGATGTGGAAATATCAAAGGACATGCTAATACAATCAAACTAAGTTTGCTGTCATATCACCGTATGTGGTCTATGATGATATTACGAGGTGCCATAAGTTAGAAAGCTCGCACATAGTTGAACGTGGTTCACTTACTGCACAGCATATGTAACAAATACAGTGTAATAAATGTTTTAAATAAAAAAATTAAATATGTTGTATAATAAATATATTTTACTCCATTCATTGGCAAACATTTTTCGTCGTCGACGTCATCTCCAAACAGCTCGATACAGAGGTTCAATCTGGTATGAAGGTTAGAGAGGGTGTTTAGGAGGTTGGTCTCACTCAAATAAACTGTCCAGCATGCTCGGCAGATCTGTTAGACTAGTAGACCGAGTGGCGCGCCGTGCAGTGATTGTTGATATTGATTGAATGACGATCTCGTGAAGACCGAAAAAGAAAAAATCATAAATATTTGGACTTATCCCATGAGGTTACTCGCATGTGGGATGTCAATGTGATTTTCACTATCCCGATAGTGGTTTCAGTTAACGGTTTGATACTAAAAAATATCGATTCTCAATGTCTTAAGAGGTTATAGCTAATTTGTTGGATCAAGAACCGGATGCAGAAGGTACTTGACACGGCGAGTAATGTGAGGAGGTCCTCCCTCTGGAACTCTCGCCACCGTTGGCCTGGACACTTGACCCACCCTCAAAAAAGTTTTTTTGTTTATTTTAAATGATTTTTTATGATTAATTTATATTAAAAAAATATTAACATTTTCTTAAATAATAAAAGTTTAGGTGTGCCATTTATACTGTGTTCCCGAAATAATATTCAAATTGAACTTACAAATGTTTCTTGTTTAATTTTACTCCAACTTTTTACCAAAATAATATTAACTATTATTTAAATAATAAATAATATTTATTTTTTAAAGGTAACATGTGCAATAGAGTGAAATAGCACTATCACCTGTTTGCTCAATAAGCGATATACGTCAGAATGAAAATCTTTTTTACTAATAAATAATATGAAAAATAGCTAATTACTTATTTACACCAACTTACGGAATTCGTTTAGGATATAGTTTATTCCATATCATGAAGAGATCAAATCAAGTCGGCTTCATCAGCGCCTCTTTCTATCGAGATGGAGGAATAATCTCATTCATATATTGCTATTAAATCGAATAAATCATTTCATTTCCGTTGATCCATCTTATCCAAGCCCGAAGATGTCCTTTTTGAAGCTTATTGTCATAATCATTTTTTTATTTAAATGTAAATGCAACCCAGCCATGTTTGCAATTGTAAGTAACTCTTATCAGCGGAGAGCAGAGTTTTGTTTTCTAGGTTCTTTTGCCTAAAGTCTTTGTAATATGAATTCCAAACAAGAGAAAATTACAATTAAAATACGTTCTTGTGTGTATGATGACTAAATTTATACAATACCTAAACTAGAGGCCAGTCGTGGCGCAGGGCCACAAAGTGTGACTGAAAATCGACTGGTTGTGAGTTTGATCCCCACTCGAGAAGATGAAATATTTACTTAAATTTATATTTCTATATCTCTCGCTCTAGTGTCGAGATAAAGCGCGGTGTTGAGTTCTGCCACTCAACAGCAATACCTCCAGAATTCGGTAGAAAGTGGAACGAAGAACGGAGTGTCTTAACACTAGGTTCCCTCTCCCTACCCTGCTGTGTGCGGGATACAGCGTGAAGCAGACTTTCGTACTTTACCTAAACTATATTTCAAAATTTTGTATCTGACACGCCGTCACCCGCTGTCTATCGTCTTTAATTTACACAAAGGTTTGAATCGTACACGAAGATGTAAGACAAACACAAAACAATTACAAAATCAGAAAATCAACTACTGCTTTAGCTTAACGCAATCTTAATTTCAGCATCCGAGAGAACTGTTTTACAGAAACTCATTAAATAATTCTGTAGTTGAATCTCTGGTATTATTATTTTTATTTCGCTTCACGCTGTTTCCCGCATGTAGCGGGATAGGCTGTGGGAGCTTAGTGTTAAGACACTAAGGTCTCCACTTTCCACCAAATTTAGGAGGCATTGCGTGTTGAGTGGCGGAACTCAACGCCGCGTTTTACCTCGACATCAAAATGGAGAAATATTAAAAATAAATGTTCCATATCCTCGAGTGCGGGATGCGCCACGCCTGGCCTCTAGCACCATATCGTTACCAAATATAGCAACTTACTGTGGGCGTATGTACTGAATATTTATCTTGTTACCTTATACATATTATAATAGAGTCTAGAAATACTGACACCTGACACGTTATATTATGAAGGGTGTCACGTGTGCGCCAATAAGATCGCGTTTTAGATAGCAATGTACTAGAATGTTATACAAAATCACCGTAAAGTTAATTTATTTTTGATGTTCAAGGAATGCTACTTAGTGTTATTTAGCATTATTTAATTATTTTCTACTATCTTTTGTTTTTATAGGGTGCGTTTATAAATAAATTAAAATTATATTCTATATATTTTTGTAAATAAATAAAAAAATGTTTTTTATTGCATAAAGGGGCAAACGAGCCGAACAACCACCTGATGGTAAGCGGACTTCGGCCATGAACATCTACAACCTGAGGGGATTGCGGATGTGTTGTTGTTTTAAGTTTCGAATCATCCTCGAATTCCGCCACTCAATAAGTGGAGAACGGAATTTTCTTAATGGGAACGGATCACTAACACTTAGTTCCCAGGTTCCCTCTGCCTACCCTACTACGGGATACAGCGTAAAGCTAAAAAAAAAATAAAGAAGAAGAGAAGTATACTTATATCAAGATATAAATATATTATACAATTATATATAAAGACAAATAAACAAATAATCGCTTTTATTATGAACCGATTTAATAGATTAAATAATTGTAACATCAATTTAATGGAAAAATGCTGTCAACAAAATGCAATTGAACCAACATTTTACCTTAACGAAATTTCAGCCAAAGAGAACCCAATATAGGACACAATCTGCCATAAAGTCATCAAGTTGAGTGCTAGTTGGTTATATTTATTATGTATAACCTACATGTGTTTCCATTTCGCAGTCAAAATAAATCTTATGAATCGTATGTCATTAGGCTCACACAACAGGGAACTCTCAATTTACAAAACACGGTAGGCTTTTAATCAAGAAAGCTAGATATTGTATGTTTTTTTAGCTACACGCTGTATTCCACATGTAACAGAGTAAGCAGAGCGATCTTTGTGTTAAGACACTCCGTTCTCCACTTTCTGCTGATTTCTGAAGTCATTACGGGTGAGTGGCGGAGCTCAACGTCGTGCTTTGCGTCGACTCCAGAGTGAAGAAATGATAATATTAATAAATATTTAATTTCTTCAAATGGAAGTCGAACCCACAACTTGTTGCGTTTATAGTCACACGCTTGTGGCTCAATATCTGATTAAAAGTTGAATTATTAATATATACAATTCAGATCAATCTACTGAAAATATAGTAATAGTAGTAGGTACTTAGTAGTAAATGTATATAATATATCAAGAGACATTTTTATCAAGTAAAATAAAAAAATGATTTTCTTGAAAAAAATAATAATATGTTTTTAAAGGAAGGTGATTTAATTTTAGGACTATTGTAAAAATCTATTGTTAAAATAGATAATTGATGACTTTATAACATAAAAACATATTACAGTGAACGCGGTGGTAGTGTATTTGATGCCCACTCAGAGAAATTATTATAAATTTCTGTCTGTCAACATATTTAAAATCCTGGCAGATACTGAAGAGCGGAGTGCCTTGATGATAGACTATCTGCGTGAAGCTGCAAAATTAATAAATTAAATATTCTGTCAATATTCTGGGGTAGTATACCAAATCTGTTATAATAAAATAATATAATTCTGATGAGGTCAGTGGTGGCGCAGTGGCACGAGGTGTAACTGTAAAACCGACTGGTTGTGGGTTCGATCCCCACTCGGAGATGAAATATTTACTTAAATTTATATTTCCATTTCTTCGCTCTGGTGTCGAGATTAAGCGCGGCGTTGAGTTCTGCCACTCAACACGCAATGCCTCCAGAATTCGGCAGAAAGTGGGGAACGGAGTGTCTTAACACTAGGTTCCCTATGCCTACCCTGCTGCGTGCGGGATACAGCGTGAAGCTGATTTAATTTAATTTTTTAATTTTTCTTCGCTCTGGTGTCAAGGCAAAGCGCGGCGTTGAGTACCGCCACTCAACACGCAATGCCTCGATAACTAGGCGGAAAGTGGGGAACGGAGTGTCTTAACACTAGATTCCCTCCGCCTACCCTGCTGTGTGTGGGATACAGCGTGAAGCTGATGTAATTTAATTTATATTATTCTGAGATTTTAAAATATTTCCTTTCTATAAAAATATTTAATTTCATAAAGTTAGATAAAATGCGAAATTGACTGTCATTAGCTGACATTTACTGCTTTAAGTTTAAAATAAGCGTAAACTATACATCAAGCGACCCGTAATATGTGATTTTTATATAAAAAAAAACGAATTCTATAAATTAAATTAATAAAAAAAAAATTACGGTATATATAATCTTCATTTAAAAGGTATACTTAATTGTTTTACATAAATATTATAGAAAAATGCGAAAGGATATAATAATTAACGCCAAGGTAATCGGCGATGTTGTTTCTAGAGACAAAGAGGGATTTTAGGATTACAAGGGTATTTCATACATTAGTATAGAAGGAAGGGACGAGGATTTTTTGATATTAATCTAAAGGAATAAGAATTATGTGCGTGTTAACATGATAATAACACCTTATACGTTACAAATAATTAGATAATACTTGTTGGAAGTAATCCATGTTTTTTGAGCGTCTAGTTAAAAGTGGCCACTAATATTGAGGCCAGTCGTGGCGCAGCGGCTCAAAGTGTGACTGTAAATCGACTGGTTATGGGTTCGATCCCCACTCGAAGAGATGAAATATTTACTTAAATTTATATTTCCATTTCTTCGCTCTGGTTTTGAGGCAAAGCGAGGCGTTGAGTTCTGCCACTCAACACGCAATGCCTCCAGAATTCGGCAGAAAGTGGAGAACGGAGTGTCTTAACACTAGGTTCCCTCTGCCTACCCTGCCTTGTGTGGGATGCAGCGTAAAGCTGTTTTATTTTAGATTACTAATATAAAATGAAAAAAAAAAAGTTATCAAATCTACAAAACCTAAGATAAAATAAAATAAAACAAAATGTGTATCTTACAGCAATCAATAAATATCAAAACATCAATTACTGTGATAAAATTTACACAGTAACTAAAAAGTAATAACAATTTAAGCACATATAAAATATGAAACGCCTCACGTTTTTAATATTTGACCAAAAAACATCATATTGAGCGTCGTTTGATTTATTTCTTCAATATGATTTTCAATATATTTTCACGGATAAAAAATGTCACAAACTTTTTCGACGACTGGCATGGCAATGTACTTACAACATCTAAAAAGTTGAAGCTTACGCGGTAATTTCGAAATGGTGGGATGCTTATTTAAATTCTAAACTAAATCACTGTTTAAAGCGTCCGTAAACAAAATTTTATGTAACGCAAAATTATTATTAAATACTTAACAAATATTACTACGAACAAAATAAAAAAAATTAATCACTTTCCACGCTGCATCCCGCACAGCATGGTAGACAGAGAGAGCCTTGTGTTAAGACACTTCGTTCCCCATTTTTCACCTAATTCTGAAGCGTGCGTTGCGTGTTAAGTGGCGGAATTCAACGCCGCGGCTATGAAAAGTTATTAAACTTATACTGTTAAGGATATTTATGTATGAGGGCCGTGGCAAATTTTAACTACAATTTACATATACATGTATATTTTCACATGCCCAACAATATTCTTGTTTATGGGACTAACATGGTGTATGAAGAGTTGTTACTCAACGAATTCTCCTATACATCGTTACTTTATGTTTTCGATGAAATGTATATAGACATTGACGTTGGTATTATTTGGATATAGAAAGTGCTAAAGTAAGGCAGCTTCTTTATTGATAAGATAAGCGCTTAAAAGAATTTTTTCACTAATGTATATTTTTTAAATAAATAAATAAATCAGCTTCACGCTGTATACCGCACACACCAGGGTAGGCAGAGGGAACCTATTGTTGACACTCCGTTCCCCACTTTCTGCCGGATTCTGGAGGCATTGCGTGTTGGGTGGCAGAACTTAACGCCGCGTTCTGTCTCGATACCAGAGCGAAGAAATGGAACTATAAATTTAAGTAAATATTTCATCTCCTCGAGTGGGGATCGAACCCACAACCAGTCGGTTTTACAGTCACACTTTGTGCCACTGCGTCACGACTGGCCGCATATATATATATTTTTTATTTCTATCTACTCGATGTAGCTCTAATTAGTCAAAACCTCCAGCTGAAAATCGAGGCTTAGGATTCATAATGAAGTCCATACTCATTTAATAAATCGATATTTCCATTTGTGGTTTTAAAATACATAGCTACATTTCTCTTCAAATAATTAATTCGTCGATTCTGGTTTTGTATGCAAGTACATATACAATGTTACACACATTTCTATTTATTGGATGGCCATGTTATATTCTAATATATAGAAGACTTAGTTTCAGCATTATTTGAGCAATGTTTTAGTGAACAAACGCCGCGTTTCTTATTACCAGAACGGGTTTATGATTACTTAAATATAATTGAGGCCAGCTGTGGTGCAGGGGCACAAGTGTGAGACTGTAAACGCGACTGATTGTTATAGTGGGTTCGATTCTACTCGAGGAAATTAAATATTTAATATTTTCATTTTCTTCGCTCTGTTGTCGAGGCAAAGCGCGGCGTTGAGTTTCGTCACTCAATGCGCAATGCGTTCTGAATTCAGTGGAAAATGGAGAACGGAAGTGTTTTAATAGGAACAGAGTGTCTTATCACTAGATTTTCACAACCTCCTCACTCACTCCTGCAGAGTGGGAATCAAACCACAACCTGTCGCGTCACACGTTTGAGCCCCTGTGTCACAACTGGCCTCTGTAAATTATATTATAAAAATTTACATTTAATATCCTAAAAGGTTTCATGCTTGAAAGACATTTTAATTACCACTTTAACTTATTTCAATTACTCTTTAAATAATCTTTTAATTACCAGTTTATAAGATTTTTAAGTTCTAAAACTAGTTTTATAAGATTAAATGAAAATTATATTCAAGTTTTTAGTGGTATTTCTTATTACTATTTATTATTTTTATTTTCAAGTGACCAATAAGATTATGAATAAAATTTTAGTGGTATTTACGTAAAACGTAAAATGTAGAGCCGCATTTATGAATTTTAGACAGATATTACTCAAATTCGAAGCTTATTTTTATATTTATTATATCTAAACTTATTTCTACAATAAATATAGCCAATATAATACAATAAATACATTGTAGAAATAAGTTTTGACATAATAAATAAAAAAAATAGCTTAGAATTTGAATAAAATGAGTAAAAACAGATGCGACTCTACGGTTCATTGTAAATATTTAGTGACTTGGACTTGACATGTGTTTTGTTGAACAAACAAGCTTATAATATAAAATGTAGAGATATATAAATTTATAAATAGCATCTATTTTAATTTTACATTTATTACAGCGTTCTTTAAAACGCAGCTTCCTATCATATACATATATAATATGTAGTACTCACCATATGTGTAGAGTGGCTGCACACGATACTTCACTGACGCCGTACACGCTATCGCACCGGTGCCGCCGCCAAGTTGTAAACCGTGCGATAAAATTTGAACAATCGTACCCACGACCGTCACCGTCCACCCCCATCCTCCCTCCGGGTAGTACCGCCTGGCTAATGTAAGAGCAGCTCGGGCTCGCAGAGCGGCAGCAGTCTCCGCACCCACTGTAGCGCCAGCGCTAGCGCACCTAATTACATCATATATTAAAACATACACTAAATACAAACACATTTCTCTATACACTAAACATACATTTACAAGGCACTAACCGGCGAAATTGAGTCACTTCTCGCGCTGCCTCGTATCCTACACTTTTAGAACGTCCACGTTCAGCATATTTACTTTGAGTGTTCGTTTTAATCGATTGCAATACACCACAAGTGCAGAAATCTGTCGGCGCCAATTTCTGGGGCGGCTGATATTTAATGTGGCAATCACATTCTGGAGTTCTCCAGGAGAGGAGTCGTTCCAATAGCGTTTTTCGTCTTGCTGAATTATTTTTATCAGCGGAACACCTCTGGCCCGTGTCCAGTGGGAATGACGAGCTACGATCGACGTCTTGGGAGCCGACCGAGATGTGCTTATTATTATAAGTGATTTTCTTTTGCCTTTCTCTATTGAAGCGCACTGATGTTGGACTGAAATTGTGCGTAATGGGTTTCCTTTTGTGCACGCCGTAGTCCGAGGGGCTATTCTTCGTAGGGAAGCCATTTTTTATATTCTTGATGTCGGTGTGAAGGGATTTCCAAGTGGCGATAACTTCGTCCCGTATAGCCGTGTCGGTGAAATTTGGGTCAGTGATGGAATCGGATATTTTATTTGTCGGAGGGATTTCTGAGTTTGAGATCGGCACCTCCCTAAGTTTTGCGGGTAAGCTGTCACATCGACGGAGCGTCATTGTTATTCACTATTAATGGTCGCATTTTTATAATACAATTTGAAAATCTACACTTTTCACTTCACATTATATTTCTATCCACTACCTGAAACAACGGATAAAATTCTTTATTTATGATTATAATGTAAATATATATATATATATATATATATATATAGCAAAATGATTATCTCTTATATTATAAAGATCTAATTACAGTAATACGAAAGTAATGTAATATATGAATTATTTATTAGGTCTAATACTAAATGATGTTTATGTAAATTGAGATTTAAGGCAAATATAAGTCCTAGTACAATATCCTACCGATTTAGGGATTTGGCGAAGAAAGTGTTATATTGCTAGAATATTTTAAAGCGGGTTTATTCTTATTGCAAATTTTTGGTCTGTAAGTGAAATATTATTCAATATATTGATTGTTTTTAGAAATATTTTTTTGATTAGTAATACTTTTTTGAGCTTCACGCTTTTTTGTATCCTGCTATGTGCGAGATACAGCATAAAACAAAAGAAAAGTCAACCTAGTGTTAAGAATTTTCCGCTTTTCACCGATCTCTGGAGGCATTGTATAATGAGTGGCGCAACTAAAGCCGCACTTAATATTTAATTTCTTTGAGCGGGACTCGATCCCACAACCTATCGCATTAGCAGTCACACGCATGTATCCCTGGCCACGACTGGCATCGAATATTCACAAACAATAGTTTCAAATAATATTTGGATATCGAATACTTGTATAAAATCTTTCTACATAGATACTAATAACAACAATACGTTGTAACAAGCGTATAAGATTTTTTATGAAGCTTGATGTTAATGTATGTCCCGTTAAGTTTTCATATTTCTCTAAGTATAATATCTTGGAATCATCATTAACATTCTCGTACTATAATGAAAATAAAATAAAATAGTTTGTAACTGTTAGAAAATAATTAAATAAAGTAATCAAATATTTATATTTAAAAAAATGGTGGCCAGTCGTAGCGCAGGGGCACAAAGTGTGACTGTAAAACCGACTGGTTGTGGGTTCGAAACCCAATCAAGGACATTACATATTTACTTAAATTTATATTTCCATTTCTACGCTCTGGTGTCGACGACAAACGCGGCGTTGAGTTTCACTCAACACGCATTGCCTCCAGAATTCGGCAGAAAGTGGGGAACGGAGTATCTTAACACTAGGTTCTCTCTGCTTATCCTGCAGTGTGCGGGATACAGCGAAGCTGACAAAAAAAATAAACGAATATATAAAAAAATATAAATATATTAAATATAATAGAGGAAATCGTAACGCTGAGGGACAGCATCTAACTATAAGCGCGGCGGTTCGCATGCTACTCAGGGGAATGAATAATCATTATCCTGAGTAGCATGCGAACCACTTAGGGAGGAGTCACCGATGAGGCCATCGTGGCGCAGGGGCACAAAGGTGTGTAAAACCGACTGGTTGTGGGTTCGATTCCTAATCGGGGGATGAATTGTTATTTACTGATATTTTCATTTTTGGTACTAAGGTAATGCGTGGCATTGATTTACGCCACTCGATACGCAATGCCTCGGAAAATTAAGCTGAAAGTGTCTTAAAACTAGTTTGCTATATGCGGATTATAGCGTGAAGAAAAAAAATGGAAGGATTTACACTTCGATCCCACGCTCCGATCACAGTGTGTTGAAATATTTTCACATGAAAAATAAATGAGAGCATTCCTACTATCGCCGGTATCCGGTCAAGTTCCGGTCCAATCACTCATACGAGTGTAAGAATATTTTTCATACAAGAATATGAGATTAAACCGAGGACGATCCGTGACCGACACTATAGTAGGCACACTGATAGACAAAAAGTAAGATTGAGTTCCATCACTCACAAACACAAGCAATATCGCAAATATGGTCGGAAAATTAAGAAAAACTGAAGTGACTTATCACTAGATTCTCTCAGCCTAAAACGTGCAGTTGCTCAATTAAATATATAATACATTAGAATTAAATAAGTATCACTTTATTTGAGACAGAAAGAGACTTGTATAGATAATTGAAATACTTATTTTAAGCCTTAATAAGATTAGATAGTAAATAATTGAGTCTGTATTCACGTCAAGGAACGCAGAAGTTTACAGACATCATTTCATTTTGGAGGTCATTCATAGTCAGTAATTACATGCGAAGATTCTTTTGTTGCCCATTGCTTCAGCAGACAATTGAGTTTCGAATATTTCTTTTTGTTGTACAGATAATCATTTGGATCCACTTCTATCTCTATATTCGTTTTGCTGTTTCTCCAATGTTTATTAATATTATGTCTGGGTTATAATCTTGAAATTGTGTTTAATCGACTCCTCCGTTTTTGGTACACAAGATAAGGCTGATGCAAACGCTTAAGGAGCTTAAAACTTTGCAGTATATTTAAATTAATCTAATTGTTTATAAGTATTAACTGAAAATTTATGTTCTTCGCATAATTACGCATGTATATAAAGCTATGTATATATTTTATTTAGTCAATTTTGTATTTTTTTATTTTATGCTGTATCTCGCACATAGCAGCGTAAACAGAGGGAACCTACTCCCATTAAGACACTTCTGTTCCCGACTTTTCGTCAAATTCTTCCAGCATTAAGTGTTAAGTGGCCTATCACAACTTTGTCTTGTTACCAGAGCGGGAAATGAAAATATTTCCTCGAGTGGGAATCGAACCGACTACCTATCGTGTTTATAGTCGCACGTTTGCGTCCCTGCGTAACGATTAGCGTCATGTAATTCTCGGTTAAACAAACTATTAGCGTTAAGCTATTTTTGTTTATTGTTATTTTAAGTTTATTTACCAAGTATGAGAGGATTGTACGATAGACTTACTTGAATGATTGCTTTTAAACATGGTTAGATTGTGCAGCTTAGTGCGCCACACGCGACACAGTAATCCTATGAAACATTAAGGCGACAGCTAAGGCTGAGTGCAAAACTGCATAAATGCATATAAGTCACAAATGCAATCTTTTAGATGTACTTTTTTTTCTGCTTCACGCTGTATCCCGCATGTAGCGAGGTGGGCAGCAAGAGTCTAATGTTAAACACTCCGTTTCCTACTTTCTGCCGAATTCTAGAGGCATTATGTGTTCATGGAACAGAGTGGCGAAACTCAACGTCGTGTTGTGCCTCGACATAAGAGCAAGGAAATGAAAAAAGAAAGTTATTTGCTCGAGTGGGAATCGAACCCACAACCTATCGCGTTTATAGTCACACGTGTGTGCCCCTGCGGCACGACTGGCCTCTGCCCTTTAATTTTCCTTAGTACTTAAGATACCTTCCTACTGAAAATTACAAGTTATCAAGTGAATGGAAATTCGAAGTAGAATTTTTTTATATGAATCAAAACGCGTTACTATTCCAATTTTAGGGTAAAAAGAATTTTTAATACAAATTTCGTGTAAATGTTTGTATATCTATATTGATTTATTTCTAAAGCGATAACATTCTTCTCTTGGCTCATTTTATTCTATTGTTTGGGTGCCTGACTGTTTGGCATGTTCATTTTATTTAATTTTATTACGGAAATAGTCCTCATGTATTTACAAGGAAAAATGTAATCTTTTCTCAATATTCTCGATGTTTTAAATAAATGAAATTCAAATGTAAATTATATGTCCAATATAATGTTTATTTTGTAGGGAACCATTATTTATATTTATAGTTTATTTTATGTGTCATTTATATATTTCAATAGTGTAATTTATTTATTTATTATTTATATACATATACATTTTATAGAATCTATATAATATCTATTTACATTTATATTTTTATTTCTTTGCTCTGGTGTCAAGGGGAAAGCGCGGCGTTGAGTTCTGCCGCTCAACACGCAATGCCTCCAGAAATTGGCAGAAAGTGGGGAACGGAGTGTCTTAACACTAAGTTCCCTCTGTATACCCTGCTGTGTGCGGGATACAGCGTGAAGCTGTGTCAAGTGTCCGTATTTAGTTTATTTATATAAAAGCGCTCGCTGCCATCGACTGAACCGCTAAGGAGTTGTCGTTTTCACATCTACATACCTCCTCGTCGACGGCAGATAATAATTCTAACAGTCGATGCTTGCCACTCGATGCTTTTTATATACCTTCCATTGTTTTCTCAGTTATTTCTTAATATTACTGTGGTTATTGTGTTCTCTTTTATATATATGATTGTGGTTGTGTTGTGGTTGTATAAACTGTGTCGTGACTTACTATTTGTGTTTAAAGTGGTGTTGAATATACTCAGTTTTAACCGTAAGAACACTTTATTCATCTCCATCAACACTACAATTTAGTAAATAAATACATTTAGATTTTAAATATTTAGTTTAGGCGCGGCAGATGTTACACCTACGTCCGATTCTAGATGTCCTTTGGTCTTGTATAATCCATTAATCTTAATATATAGAAAACATTAATCATGTCACAGAGGAGCTATACTAATGTTAATGATAATGAAATCCGCGTTAATTCGTCCGGAGCAGAGATCTATTTATTACGAGGGCAAGATGAGCTGTTTTCTGCAGCACACCAAGAGTATGATTTATCAACATATTCGAAAAACAATTTCAGGAAAATTAGTTATTTGTATGTGAAATATTTGTTTGTAAGATATTATTAGTTTTTACTCAAATACGGTGGAGCAAAAATGTTCACTTGTTATAGGTTATGTGATGGAATGAGGTGCCCTCTAAATGAAAAAAGTGGTAAACTAAAAAAAAATATGTTTGGTTTCAAAATGAAAGGACTCAATTAGCATATTCCCAAAATATACATTTTTTAACATTTTGTAACAGTATATACCTTGAGTATAAATAAGTAAAAAAAAAAAAATAAATAAATAAAATAAAATATGTATGGCAATATACATAAATAACATAGTTAAATATGAATAATAAAAACTATCTATTTTATTTTTTTGTACTATAAGTATTATAAAAAAAATATTTTTGTGCTAGTATGTGTCTTAAGAAATATTGACCATATAACATATGATACTTTGGGTACTATGGAATATTACATCAATCACTTTCAATAATTTCAGGCTTGTATAACCTCGACTGACTATAACTTTTGTTATATTTTAATAACCTTTAATAGTACAGACTATAAAGAATACATCCTGACGAGGAAGAAGATGAAATAGAAAACCAAGACATAGACAATAACACTGGGATACGTTTGATGATGAGCCGTGTCAATCACCGTCATCTTCAGCGAATAACATTTCTAAAGATAGGCCAGTAATTTGGCAGCATTAAACAGCTTTTAGATCCTTGTCCCTCACCTCACCAAACACTTTAGAAGGCCAGATTTCTCATATTAATTAAAATGTTGTTAATGTTGTTGCGAATATTGCTTTTTGTACAAAAAACCGACTGGTTGTGGGTTCGATCGCCACTCGAGGAGATGAAATATTTACTTAAATTTATATTTCCATTTCGTCGCTCTGGTGTCGAGGCAAAGCGCGTCGTTGAGTTCTGGCACTCAACATGCAATGTCTTCAGAATCCGGCAGAAAGTGGGGAATAAAGTGTCTTAACACTAGGTTCCCTTTGCCTACCCTGCTGTGTGCGGGAGACAGTGTGAAGCTGATTTACTTATTTTATTTACAAATATCATATACTATTAATGTTAATACTAGTGCTGCATAGTATTTTCAGATGGGGCATGCCAAATATATGCTAAGAATAAAACTTTTTGGGCTTTGGGCATTAATGAACTCAGTAGCAACTCCAATGACTAGAAAGTGTTATATATGGAGATTTCCTTGCTTTAAAGATAGTTAATGAGGCTCAGGGAACCGAATCTACACGATGGAATAACTGTTTTTAAAAATATGACCAATAATTTTGGAAAGAGCCGTGTCTAGACTGATCTAACTTTAGACAGGAAGGTGCGTGAATAAACAGCTAGTGAAATATACATCAAATTTGGCAGATTCAACATTTTTCTCTTCAAAGTTCAAAAACTTCTCTGTTCTGATTCTGATTTAAATTTTATGAATGCAAATAATCTTTAGTGGAGTCTGTATTGTAATTGACTTTAGAAAATTTAACTTTTGGTGAAAAAATCATACTGATCATGACTGATATAGTAGGATACTCCACCAGTGGGCATTAAGATATACGTATAAGCCATCTTAAACTAAGTCCAAGGTTTAGCTCCTCGGTTTTATCTATCAAGATTTTTATCTACCAAATCTTTGAAAAGATTCCTCAGCAATTTTTGTTCTGGACGAGGAGGATAAGTATATTATAAAAAATGTTTCCAATAATAATAACATAAGCTGGGAGTACCTCTACGCGGTGAAGGCGGTAACAGTACCTATTATATATTATCGCGTTACTTTGATAGTACTCGTACCTAGGTCAATGTAAAACAGTAAAATTTACATAAAGAAATTCTAAAACGATTCTGCAAACACCATATCCCGAATAAAAACTCCAAAATAACTTAAATAAAAATTAAATTCAAATACTAAAACCCATTGCCACTATCATTTTCCTCTGTTTGTTTGTGAATTAGTGGCGGCATACGATCACAGATTCTAAAAATCACAATGTATGCTATGTATGAAATTATTCAATATATATGTAAATACTAGCGGACCCGGACGCGGCTTCGCCCGCTTAAACTTTACGAATGCTTATAGATATATTTAGGAAATTGTTTTTGAAAATATCTTACTAATTTAAATGAAAGAAATATAAGTTAACGTAACCATAGTAAAATATTAATAAAAAAACTAAACAAAACCAGCTACATTATTAATAATTTTGTCTCTGTCTGTCTTTCTATTTCCCCGAGCTAATATCCAGAATAACTGAGCTAATTTTTATTGGACTTTCAGTGATCGATTTTACTAATTTACCCGGGAAAAATCTTTTTGCTCGTTTTCCTTGCGCGCGTACATAGATACTATATGAAATAACTAACGTCCTTTCTACATTAAATATGATAAGTTTTGCGAGCAATATCAAATAAAATCTCAAAAAACTAAAACCACAATTTATTAAGTGAATAACAACGGTATAGATAACCATCCAATCAAGATGAAATAACCAACAATTCTCTCCTTAATACTTAAATAATATTATACCGATGCCGCGCAGGGCCGCAACTTACACCACACCAAGAAATTCATGAAAATCTAACTAATACTCGAATAAGCGAAGAACCAAAGAAAAGTAGAAATTAGTTATAAGCAGCAAATAATTACATAAAAATTAACAGAGTTCGAAAATGTATGAAAATTTACAAAACCGTTAAAGTCATCTGCCCGTTCACGTCGGTCATACTATGCCGGTCGTAGCTCGCTAGGTCATTTCGAATCAGTGACATCTCCTTAATTATTAATTAGAACGTTATACAGGGAACTATAATTTCAATTACAGGGAACTATCATTTTCATAAGGATCAATATCAAATTATAGAAAATACATACAACAAAAACCCGATAAATATAAAGTAAATTATTTAAAATGGTTACTTGTTGTTACTGTGTTACTTTGCTCAAGCTTCAGAGATAAACATGGTATGTGTATCGCGGACTTTTTACAACATTATTTAAAGGACAATATTTTTGTAAAACATTATTTTTATGTATCTCATAAGGTTGAGTCGGCGCACGCCATGTATGCGTTAAGCAAGCTCACTTTGGGTGACGTTTGCTTATAACAACAAATAAACTTTGCAAACCGTTGCTTAGCAACGGTCGGTTGTTATTAACATGGCGGAATAAATTGCCTGTCAAATTAAAAAATATTTTAATATATTAGTATATATCAACAATATTACAAATATGAGAAAAAAGTAACCTATGTTCATCCGAAGACCCTCAAGTATCTCTGTATGAGTATTTTATTACAATTGAATTAGCGGTTTGGCCCTGATTGCGGCACAGACAGACAGACAGACAGACAGAGTTAGTTTCGAATTTATAATATAGGTATGGATATTGAGTAGTTTGTACGTTACATGTAGATGAGAATATTTTCGTGTTTCATACGAATCGAGGCGATTGATTATCAGTATTATCAGTAGTCGGGTTTTAGATTTTGGTCTTAATGTATAAAACCAATTAATTTTACCTAAAATTACAATTGATTTATTTTACAAAGTGCAACACGTCATTTATATAAAATTGTAAGATTATTGACTAACGAGATATTGTCGTTTTAAAAGACATAAACTTGTAATTTGCACTTATTTCGAATAAAAGATATAAGAAGCTTGTCGATTTCTGAATGTTCTACTCTTATTGTCATTATCTTTCTTTTCCTACTCCCACTTGCTACTCTGAAGTGCCCTCGCGATTTGATACGGGCGACACAACAGTATGTCAGTTATTTGTTCAATTCTTTAGTTTTTATATTAAGCATTTAGGTGATATTATTTTGGTATCATTAGCAACTTTTTTTTTTTATTTATTTATTTTTTTTTATTTTTTTTTTTATATATACACATACACACATACATATACATATATACACACATACATACACATACATACACATACACACATATATATACATACGTTACATATATTTATTTATTTCTAAGAAACAGTAGTGTTAAATTCTTTCAGCGTTTGAATTATATTTGAAATCAGCTGTACAAAAGATTTGAAACAGGTGTCGTTGTTTAATAAACTAGTGATGTTAAAGGGTGTATCAATTTCGGACATATTACATAAGACTTTGTGTTTAATCCTTAGGGCTTCGTAACGAGTGCAATCCTGCAGAAGATGCTGTAGGGTTTG
>JAATLQ010035698.1:0-31350 GCA_013421005.1 Heliconius erato x Heliconius himera
ATGTATTATATCTAATATATGTATGTATGTATATGTGTATATATGTAAAGTTATGTATATAAGTATATGTTGCACTTGCACTTTCAGACCTGCAAATTGTTTTTACCTTTTCTCATACCCATAGGTTGACTGGAAGAAATCTCTATTAGAGATAAGTCCACCTTTGCCAACAATGTAACAATTTTATGGTATTAATGTGAATCACAAAATGCAATAAAGAGTATATATATATATATATAAGACTAGTTTTAACTTGAATTGTCTCCAGTAGTGTCGACACTAAGTTCCCAAAAGAAAAACGAGGTGTCTGATTCTCTTACTACTCAGTCGACATGATCAAATCAAGTGAACACATTCTTTTTCGTTTTCGGTTAAACATAGCTGCGATAGCATAGCTGACTGTATATTGAACGAAGAAATTGAATCTCCACAAGGTTCATTATTTTTTCATTCTTTTTCTGAAATATGAGGCCAGTCGTGGCGCAGGAGCACAAATTGTGGCTGTAAATCGACTGGTTGCTGATTCGATCCCCACTCGAGGAGATGAAATATTTACTTAAATTTATATTTCTATTTCTTCGCTCTGGTGTCGGGGCAAAGCGCGGCGTTGAGTTGTGTCACTCAACACGCAATACCTCCAGAATTCGGCAGAAAGTGGTGAACGGAGTGTCTTAACAATAGGTTCCCTTTGCCTTTCCTTCCTGTGCGGGATACAGCGTGAAGCTGATTTATTTATTTTATTTATTCTGCAATATTCAAGTTTCGAGCCGTAATAACAGCGGCCGTATAATCAGGCATATGACCAAGCATATAGATATGCTGACGTTTCGCCGTCTCATCAATACAGTTAAGATACAGTTAACTCTGTTACCCTAAGCAATACACCTTTCCACATTCATTTCAGAACTTCTGTTTCTACTAAATATACTTCCCAAATATACCACTAAAATTACTTGTTCTAATTGATTGTTCTCCTGTTTATTTATTTCACTAAAAAGTTTTTGGGCTCTCCTTAACATTTTGATCTAATATTTTTTTTTTCGAAAATATTTATCGATATTCAAATAAGATAGGGCCGTAAGGCCACACATTGTGCTTTGAAATTCAGATACATACTAAAAATATATGTTTTGTTAAGCTGAAAGCTGAAAAGAATTTTCTGTATAACGACTATGGTTGATATGAGTTAGACCGGAACGACTGGAACTATTTCGACCATCGAAATTAACACCATTTCAAGTACAAAATCAGCGGTTATACGTAGAAATAAATGGTTGTAATTAGTTTTTTTTATCCTTAGACTTTTCAATATAAACAGAGCTTAATAATAATTATTGCACGTTTAAGAGACTCGGTTACCCATTAAGATATTTTTATTTCCTGCTTTCCGCTGAATTCTTGAAGCATTGCGTGTTAAGTGGCGGAGTTAAACACTGTTACACACTGTATTTCGTTACAGAGCGAGGCAAAGAGGAAAGGAGTATCCTCACACTAGGTTACCTCGAGACTATAAAAATTACGTGGATTTTTACGTAGCCAACGTACGCGTCAGAATATGTGACAAATTGTTGACTCTCTAAGTACTGTGTTACAGCATCTTTTGTTCTCAAGTTACGTAAGGAAATTCTATTTTTATCATTCATATTCAGACTTCAGAAAATCGAGTATATATATTACTTAACAAAAAATAATATTTTAAGTGATATTACATAATTAAATATTTAGTAGGAACCTACATGAACAATATATTTTGAAATACATTTTAAAAATTAAGAAGTAGCGGGACTCGAACCCTTATTTATATACAGATATTAAAGATATTTACTGTATTGATCATAGTCTGAGATAATAAATTATTTATATAGAACAGATTTGACACTAAAGTGTCAATTCTGTTCTCCAGTTACCATTTATTTCTTAAGAAAATTCAAAATAATTTAAATGTATACATATTTCCCTAGATATCGTAATTGAATCCACAACTGTCACATCTGACAATCTGATTTTGTTCCACTGCGCCACAATAGCCTATACACAATATTTTATTCATTTTACGAAACAGAGACGGCGTGTTTGTGACTTGTGGCAATGAATATAAATAAAGAGTGCAATTTCACCGACGAATATTCTTTTTATTTTTATATATTTTCAAAGTGTTTTAAAATGCTATAAATATTTACGTTATATTTTATCATTTTCGTCTCTGCTGGATAAAGATCTGCTACAAGACTTGGTCTTGCGTTGGCCACTTCAAGCGGCGTCTGCTTCTTCTTCTTGTGGCGAGGGTCTTGATTAGATCGTCGGTCCTCATGCCAGCCTGCCCAGCCTATCCAGCCTACCTGGCTATTCAATTGTTACTGGTAATAGTTATCTATTAGATAGATAGATAGATAGAAAAGATAGTAGATTTTTCCTGTAAACAATTATTTGTTTACAGGAAAAATCTACATATTATTTTTTTTAATCCTTACACTGTAGTGATAGGAAGAACATTTTTTTTTAATTTTAGGACATTACGTGTTTAGCGTTGGATCTCAACACCGCGTTATATCTTACCACGCTACGAAATGAAAAAATAATATTTCCTCGAGTAGGAATAAACCTCCAAATATTGCCTGCACAGGTATAACCACTACACTGTAATAGTGTAAACTTACTTTTATACCAAAATAATTACATTCTATACGTGTAGAAATACTAATACAAAGAAATATAACATCAAACTACAAACAAAAACAATGAATCACAGAGTGTGCCTACCTTTCAAAAATAACTTTTCAACAACTTAAATAATACAAGAAACTAGAAAGTGGAATGAATCAACCAACAACTGTAGAACTGCGACAATGGAATATAAAGCAAAGTATTTTATTTAACCCACCATTGCGGTATTTACCTTTGTTGAAGAAACTTATAGTGCAGCTTTTGTAATAGTAAAGGTGACCTGAGCTTTACCTAATACTTTTCTATTAGATAATATTTAGAGATCTAGATGATCGAGGCCAGTCGTGGCGCAGCGGCACAAAGTGTGACTGTATAACCGACTGGTTGTGGGTTCGATCCCCACTCGAGGAGATGAAATATGTACTTAAATTTATATTTCCATTTCTCCGCTCTGGTGTCGAGGCTAATTGCGACATTGAGTTCTGCCACTCAACACGTAATGCCTCCAGAATTCGGCTGAAAATGGGGAACCGAGTGTCTTAACACTAGGTTCCCTCTGCCTTCCCTGCTGTGTGTGGGATACAGTGTCGTTGTGGTGCATGGGCACTAGTGCGACTTTAAACGCGACGGTTGTAAGTACTATTCCTATTTGGGGAAACGAAAAGTTTATTATAATTCAACGCTACGCTTTGCCTCGTTACCACAGCGAGGAAATGGAATAAATAATTCGTTTCCCCGAGTTGAAATCAAACCAACAACCTCGTTTATGGCCACACACTTGCAACACGACACGACTGGCCTCTAAATTTACTAAAAAACTAAAAAAAATATCAATCAGCTCCACGCTGTATCCCGCACACTGCAGTGTAGGCAGAGGGAACCTAGTCTTAAGACACTCCGTTCCCCACTTTCTGCTGAATTCTGAAGGCATTGCGTGTTGACTGGCAGAACTTAACGCCGCGCTTGTCCTCGACACCAGAGCGAAGAAATGGAAATATAATTTTAAGTAAACAAATTAGATGCATTTTATTAAATGCATCATATTTTTCATTATATTTTGTGTTATAACACAGCCTAGCTTCGCTTTCCACGGCCCCCGCATTGATTAGTTGTTCCTACAGTTCGGGTTTCCCTAACGTGACACACGCACGTACTTTTTTAATTATAACGATTCGTAAGTTACTAGCACAATTTGATCGTTCGAACTAACTTGTACCTTTCACAGCTTTCTTTTCTTTCTACCTTGTTGCTTTTAACTGATTTTTTTTAGAATTAATTTTTTTAATGTTAGAATTATATTTGGGTTTATTACTATTTTTTAAAATATTATATTTTTGTTTAGCTTCATGCTGTATCCTGCATAATAGTAGAGTAGATCTCTATCTTTTTTGGCCTCTAATCTTCCTCCAATTGGCCTCTCTTGACCTCTCAAGAAAGGCCAATTTTCAAGACATTGCGAGTTGAATGGCGGAAGTCACAGTTTTTACAGAGTAAGGTAATGAAATGGTTTATTCCTCTGAGTGAGAATTGAAACCACAACCGTTACGCCTTCAGTCCGTGGCTACACTAATGCGCCACGGCGGTCTTTACTGCGCCACCACGACCTCTATATGTAAATTATATATATTTATTTTTTAAATGAGTAAACAATAAGAAAAATACCATTTAGTAACACAAGAAAATGAGTGTATTTTCTTTGTTAGGCTGCTAGGCTTTGATATAAATTTCGTATATAAATTTGATATCAAGACTTATTACCTTCTTAATTATTCACGCATAATTCTGTTTTGGGGCTGTCGTCGTGATGGTTGTGGCTTCGACCCCACTCTGCAAAATGAACTCCTCGCTCTTGTAACGAGAAAAAACGAAAGACAAAGGTCACTTTTTAAATAAAATAAATCAAAATAAATCAGCTTCACGCTGTACCCGCACACAGCATGGTAGGCAGAGGGAACCTAGTGTTAAGACACTCCCGTTCCCCACTTCCTGCCGAATTCTGGAGGCATTGCGTGTTGAGTGGCAGAACTCAACGCCGCGCTTAACCTCGACACCAGAGCGAAGAAATGGAAATATATATTTAACTTTTTAAATGTCATTTTTTTAACTTGTGTAAATTGTGACTCAATAAAAAATAAGCATTTCCTTTGTTGTATTTGAACCCACAACTTTCACATCGCGATATTACCAGTTTCATTATTAGCTATAAATAACATATAAAGTATAAATTGAATTTCGTTGTCGAAAATTTTTCAAGAAAATTTGTATATTTTTGTGAATTACGCAATGATTGATGACTCAATAACGTAGAACGACACGACGCGACGTCGACGTCGAGTTCCTTGTAAGAAAAATATTAAAAATCATTCAGCGCTTTATGATTTTCTAAGTGAAGTCAAGTTTCATTCATACATATATTAAAAAAAAAAAAAATTATCACGTTAAAATATATTAGTCGTGGGATTGTTGATAAAAATAACATAAAATAAATATATATTGAAAACTTAATAGAATTTGTAATGGTCTATCTGGGAAGTACATATACTCAGTAGAGGTGTAAGATACAAAATGGAAGTCAATTTGCCATAGCTGCATTAATAAAAACCATGACCTCTCCTGGAGGAGGAAGAGGTGCATATATGAAGACGTTGATGATAGATAAAGCCAGGTTTTCACAGTGAAAAAGGACGACCTCTTGAATAAAACATGCAAATTAGCTTCAATTACTTCTCCTCACTCTGTCTTTTCTGCCCAACTATTTATTGTTAGAAATACAGTAGGCAGTTTACACTTACAAGTTCAACGTAAACTTTAATAGGCCCGCTCCGTACGCCATCGTAACTGGGTTTTATTCGTGAAACTAGCAAAAGCAATATACGTAAATTTTTGAAGCCATTATGGCCCAAAATAGTAGTAGTCTTAGCTTTTAACTGGAAACACGATAGTTGTGGTTTCGATCCTTCTCTGTCTGTCTTATTCCGTCACTCAAACAAAGAATTTTTGAGCTCGGACGGAGAGTGTAAAACAGAATATTTTGATACTAGGTGATCTCTGCGTGTCCTAACCTAATTGGAACTTATACCTCCGTTCATCCGCAGGGGCACAACAACTATAAACGCGATAGTTATAGGTTCTATTTCTGCTCGGAGGAATGAAATGCTTAATGTCTTAATTTTCTTCGCCTTGCTAACGAGGCAAAACCGTCAGGTTCTGCCACTCAATACTGAGAAATTGCTGTTTCAAGAATTCTGCGAGATGGAAGTATCTTAATAGGGACGGAGCATCCTAACGCTAGGTTCCCAGGTTCCCTCTGCCTACCCTGCATTGTGCGGGATACAGCGTAAAGTTAAAAAAAAATAAAATAAAAAAAGAACTGAAATGTAAATTTACTTTCTTATATAAAAAAGAAAAATACAAAATGAAATTTCATATTCTGAACGCGACACTTTATTTAACTTTCAAACAAAGTTCAATAAACTTTGATACAGCGGATATTGGTATTACAAAGATAAACTTGATCGCTTGATAAACCAATATAGGCCCTTGATCTTATATTGGAAAGTTTAACTAGTTATCTTCTGTGATTTGGTTCATAATAAATCTAACGAATTTAGTTTTTTTTTGAGCACAAGGTGTGACTGTAAGACCGACTGGTTGTGGGTTCGATCCCCACTCGAGGAGATGAAATATTTACTTAAATTTATATTTCCATTTTCTTCGCTCTGGTCTCGAGGCAAAACGCCGAGTTGAGTTCTGCCACTCAAAACGCAATGCCTCCAGAATTCGGCAGAAAGTGGGGAACGGAGTGTCTTAACACTAGGTTCCCTCTCCCTATCCTGCTGTTTGCGGGATACAGCGTGTTAAAAAAAGTGTATCTCTCTATAGCAGAGTAGATGTAGCTGTGCCACGACGGCTCCAATAATAAAAAATATTCCGTTGCTTAATTAAATTAATCTTAACAAATCAGGCCGTCGTGGCGCAGGGGCTAGTCAAATTAGGGTGCCATTGTTAGCGCCACAGGTTGTGTCAATAAATATGTATATACAAATAAATTTAATATTTTCATTTTCTCGGTCTGGTAAGAAAGTAAAGCGCGGCGTTCAGTTCCGTCACTAAACACAGCAATGCAATGCCTTGAGAACTGAGTGTCTTAGCGGTAAGTGCTCAGGCTCTCAGGTTTCCTGCGTGATACAGCGTGAAGCTAACAAAAAGTTCATACAAACCAGGCTTTGGGCGGCCACTAACTAACTTATATGTTTTGTTGATACGTCTCCTTTATAATTATTATTTTTATCTAACATAAAATAAAATAAAAGTAATATACCTATCCCTAAATATGAAGGTATGTTGAATTTAATATAAGACCAACTAGAATCTAGATTAATATAATTACAAAAGTTTACAAGTCAATTAGCGGGCACGGGCCTAAGTAAGGAAATTAGTGATCGCAGATTATAAAGATATTGCAAAGTGGATAACATTATACAAACAGGAACTCTACTAGCTTCCTCACTTTCCGATGAATTTTCAGGACATTTCGTGCTGAATTCAACTAATCACTGCTCTTTATATTCTCTACCGGAGAGAGAAAATAAAATTAATTTTGTGCCGTGTGATCCCGGCCTAGAATAGGAACATCCTGGTACTGGTGGTGTCGTAAGAGGCGACTAAAGTACGTGTGGTAGAGTCACGTCGCCAGCAATGGCAACACGTATGGGCAGACTCTACCGGATCATTACCACCCCCGGCATTTAAAACCGGCGTTAAGTAGTGCCTTTATGCCACTGCGTTTCGCATTAGGTAATTCCGGGCTCCGCTGCCCAACCCCTTAAAGGCAGGCAACGTACCTGCAGCTCCTCTGGTGTTGCACGGGGTCGTGAGCGGTGGTAAACACTTACCATCAGGTGACCTGCAGGCTCGTTTGCCTTGTCCTTTTCCATAAAAAAATAATTATTATTAATTGCCCCGAGAGGGAATCGAACCCACTATCGTCATCGATATTAATTATACCGTCGTCGATATTTTTTATACATTAAAACATTTTAAGCAATACTAAAATGTCCATATTATGATCAAAATAAAGTTTTGTAGACAGAATGCCCGTATGGATTCTACGATTGACTTTTTCACGAACAACAAATCTCGATAAAGCTCGCTTTGTTCTTTTATTTCTTCGTCTCTTGTGTTTATTGTCACTTGGAAAGATTATCTTTTCATTGCTTATTTTATATAAAATAATATAATGGAGGCCAGTCGTGGCGCAGGTGCACCATGACGTAAACGTGACAGGTTGTGGGTTCGATTCCCATTCAAAGAAATGAATATTTTTTTATATTTTCATTTCACCACTCTGTAGTCGATGCGAAGCTCGGCGTTGAGTGCCGCTACTCAACAAGTAATGCCACTAGAATCCGGAATCTGAAAATGGGTAACGAAATGTCTTAACACTAGTTTTCCTTCGCCCACTCTTCTGTGTGTAGCTGTACAGAAAACTTCTTGGAAATCGTCCAATATGTCATGACTCTAAAAACCATAAGATCTCATCAATTTACGGAGAAATACTTATACGCTAGTTACAATTTTTTTATATTCTTAATATTTCTGTAGGAGATTTTTAAAAATTTCTGCTCACAAAAAATATTTATTATTATCATTTGGCAAGACAGAACGTTTTATATTCTCACTTAAAAATTTAAAATATTATTCCACTTTAGAGTGGATCCTTAGGGATAGAAAAATATTTGACAGCAAACGTATAAAAATTTTAACGTAACGGGACTGGAACCCGTGCCTCTTGGAAACAACCACAACCAACAACCTTACGATTACCATACGTTCAAAAGTGATCAGAACGCTTGAATGGTTTCCAAGAGGTGCGGGTTCAAGTCTCGCTACGTTCAGTTTTTTAACTATTTTTTAAAGATAACAAAACTAAATATTCACAATTAAATAAAGTATTATTAATACTTTAAGCCTCTTATTTCTGAATTCTTTGAACCCATTTTGTATTTAGGTGCGGTAAAAGGATTTAAATATTAACTTGTTTAGCATTTTCATTTTAAATAAAGCGCAGAATAGTGGAAATGTAATCCGTGGTTTGAATATTTTAGCTTTAATACATTGAGTTCGTTTGTACTATACCTAATGTTTATTATATTATGTACATACATATATATTATTATAATATTTTTGTAAATTTACATATATACACCTTTATAGAGTTAATTATCTTGATTATTTCGCTCTGGCAACAAGATTAAGCGCGGCGTTAAGATCAGCCACTCAACATGCAATGTCTCGTAAATTGACCAAAAAATATAATATTACAGTATTATAAATATATATAATATTATATGATTATAAATGAAATATTATTTTCTGGCTACTTCAGAAATGCTTAAGCTTGGATTCCATAATGTGTTGATTGTAATCTTACTTTATTGAGTTTATTATACAGAATTTTTTGGGCATATCATAATTACCAACACAAAGAGAAAATCTATAGCGAAAATCTTATAAATATTTCTGGAATATCTTGGCCTATAGGCCAAAAAAATCATGCTTTTCATATATAATTATCTAAAAACCTGGTTATTATCTTAAGACATCAAGCTTAAAAACAACAAGAAATAACGTAAGAAAACGTCAAGGACTTTCGACAGTCGCTTTATTTTTTTTACTATACATAATGGCTGATTTACCTAAATTTTCAATATTAAAATTTTCTATTAGAACAATGCTTCACTAGTTTCTAGTACTAAATTAATTTAAATTTCCAAACAAATAGAAAGTGGGTCAAGCTGCAGTCCTTTGGGATGCGTGAATAATTATTGGTAAGGCTTGAACTGACGAAATTCACAGTTGGTTGTACTTAAATTTAGAATAATACTAATATTATATTGTGTTAGTTCTTTCTGGCCAATATTACTTTAAAATCAAATCAGCCTCACGCTGTATCCCGCACACTGCAAGGTAGGCAGAGCGAACCTAGTGTTAAAACACTCCGTTCCCCACTTTCTGCCGAATTCTGGAGGCTCAAAACTCAACGCCGAGCTTGTCCTCGACACCTGAGCGAATAAATATAAAATTTAAGGAAATATTTCATCTCCTCGAGTGGGGATCGATCCCACAACCAGTCGGTTTTACAGTCACACTTTGTGCCACTGCGCCACGACTGGCCTCAACTTTAAGCGTTACATATTTATCTTTATATTGTTATCATCGTGGGATGATGTCTAACTGTAGATGATACGATGGAACATAGCAAGATGAGCAAAGGGAACCAGGGAACCCGATGTCAAGAGCTCCTATTTTTTCAGGCATTGCGTATTGAGTTGCAGAGCTCAACGCTTTGCTTTGTCTCGACAACACGCTTGCGTCCCTGTGCCACGACGTCCGAATTTATATTGGAAAAAACGATTATAGCAAACTTAGTATACCTTTGATAAGATAATAATATATTGTACATATAGTTTAAAATAAAACTTAACTCTACACATAAAGCCAAGGTTCGTGAAGATAAAATTATTTGAAGTGGATCATCTTTAGTTTCTTAGTTACAAAGTTGTATGTATATACTTCTAGATACAAGTCGACCTAATAAAAGTGTGTCAAAAAGGAAGGCGGGTAAAAGGAGGCAAAAAACACTGGGTCTTCTTTACTTACCCCGTTATATGTGGAACATACAGGAAGTAACAAAGGTTTGATCATATTAAATATAATCTGTAATATAATATAATAATTATCAGTAAAAAAAATATGAAATAGAATTGGCGTCTAATGCCCGCTACACACGTATCGATATATCCTAACGTTTTCAAACTATGCCAATAAATCAAACGTTCATAGTGCCTCCAGAAGACTCCGATATCGACTTCAGTTCTTCACAGAAGCTTACGCAGGAGACACGTCCTCCACGATGGAAAATGATGACGTATTTGCGATACTAGGTCTGGTTTAGGTATTTTCCCATACATTTTTTTATATTTCATTACTTCGAGTGGGAATCGAACCTACACTCTGACGTGTAGACGTGTGCCACAATTTACTTTTTTTATTAAATGAGTTCAAATTCGCTTCGAAAAATTGGCATAATTATTTGAGGATGAATGAGTGCATATTAGAATGGGCTGCCTTTCAATAATCCAATCTAGAGATTGGATAGATATATGAAACAATCTAAGATTGACGTTGGAGATAGGTTATTATTATTATTATTATTTTTATAGCTTCACGCTGTATCCCGCACACAGCAGGGTAGGCAGAGGGAACCTAGTGTAACACACTCCGTTCCCCACTTTCTGCCGAATTCTGGAGGCATTGCGTGTTGAGGGGCAGAACTCAACGCCGAGGTTAGGTAGGTTATTAATATTGGGCGTAAATAGTTTTCTCCAGTGGGAATCGAATTTACAACCTGTCGCGTTCACAGTTACACTTTGTGCCATTGCGCCACGACTAATCTCAAATTTTCTTATCATTTTATTTATTTCTTATGGGAATCGAACCCATAATTCGTTTTAGTACGTATATCTTATATCACTATAAATTCATGTAATTGTTCGCGAGGTACATCTCTTCCCTTTTCCGACATATTCCAGTGACACACGTCCGCACTCCCACGAGCACACAACACATATACCCAAAGGGTCCACGAGTAAGGTAAGATGCCCACGGGTCACGTGAAGTACTGCCGAACGATCGCCATCCATACGTTTCGACATTTTTGAGATCGATTTATTTAATGAAAATTATAAATGCCGCCGATGAAGGATAAATTGCATCCATTTGTATATATACACGACTGATAAATTTATCAATCTGGTTTTTTACATTTATCGTTAAGATAATATATCGCTACGTGTGTAGCAGGCATAAAAAAAATTATAATAATAAATTTATATATATACTTTATTTAGCTTCAAATAATAATAAAAAAAGTACAACAATTACATATACATACATTTTACATAAACATAAATAAACATATAAATTTATATTTACATATACTACATACACACTCAAAATATAAATTATAAAAAAAATATACAATAATATATAAATAAATGAATAAAGAAATCAATTTAGTGAGGAAATAATATTATATATTTAAGTAACGACTTTTGAGCATTTAAAAATTATATACTATTGAAATTATTTTTTATTGTCATACAAAACTTAAATGAATAAAACATTCAAGTAAAATAGTAAGCGTCATGAAGCCTATATAAATAAATTATTCAATCATAAATCATGTCCAAATTGACTAAATAATCAGTTGTAAGCAGTTTTTCTTATTATTTATAATAAAAACTTCTATTTGAATATAGCAATAATATATTTTAGAACTTTTGCGTTTGCGTGTTTCACGGCGGTAAATTAATAGGGGAACACCTTTTGTTACTATACTATACGCATTTCAATTAGCGGTCTAGGTGAAAGAACTTAGCTTAAGACACTCCGTTCTTTGTTTATCTACTGTTTTAGTGAGATGTCCGATTGGGTAAATCATATTTTTATATATTTATATTGGGTAAATTAAATTTAGTTTTATGTCCCGCACATAGCAGAACAGGTAAAAGAAGCCTGGGCGTCTAGTGGTAAGACACTCTGTTCCTATTAAAGTATTTCCGTTCCCTACTTTCCATCGAATTAGTGGCGTTGCGTATAAAGTGGGAAAACGCCGGGCTTTGCCTCGTTACCAGTGCGAGGAAATAAAAAAATATAAAATTTTATTTTCTCGAGTGGGAATGAAACCCACAATCTGTCGCGTTAAAAGTGCATTCCATATCTAAATACAAGATATTGCAATTGCCGTACGAAATTCGTTTCAAAAATTATTATAATCATACGAAAATATTTTTGTGTAAATGTAAATAAATAAGCCAGATCAGATGCCAGACCGGAAAAAGAAAATATCACTTTTCCTAAATGAAAATCGAATCCACTACCACGTCATTCTGTTTTACTGCGCCATTTCGCTATACATATTTATTTTATTAAACTCTGAAGAAGTTAGAGACATTTGTGGGTAAATCTTAAAAAATAATAGACTTAAAAGGGCAATATTTGGTATTAAAGTTCAAGTGAAATATCAGATGAAAGGGCAAAGGATGAAGGATCTCTCTGGCTAAGCTAAGTTTGTATTAAAAAAAAATCTCGAGACCTACAATTTTTGTACGGAACCCTCAATGGGCGAACTCGACTCGCGCTTGTCCGGTTTTTTCATTATTGCAAGCCGAAGGTTGGTGAAACCTACTATATTTACATAGCTGTAAAAGAAAACTTTGAGCTTCACGCTTTATCCCGCTCATAGCTGGGTAGGTAGAGGGAATCTGCTACTCTGTGTGCCATCGGAAACCTAGTGTTTATTATTTAATTTTCAAAAACACAACCTAAACCTAAATATGCATATTTAATGAATATAATATTTATAATCTATAAATTTATACTATACATAATATATTGTGGTCAAAGGTTTAATCAATCAAATTGGTTGCTTTATGTAAGCTGATGTGACGGCTGCCGGTCGCTCGCTAATTCTAACTCGATAACATTTGGATTTGATTTAATAATTAATTGAATTGATTAATTAATTAATTAATTAAATTGATTTGATGATTCTATGTTATATTGATAGAAGATTGATTTGTTGATTTGCTTACTGTGTAATGGAAAAATATTTTTTTTTATTTCTTTCTGATTGTGTTCTGTTCTTTAGTTGTGGTAAGAACACTAGCATCTTTTTAATTTTCTTATATTATTTAAGTTTTTGCTGTCACAGTGCAATCAGCTTCACGCTGTATCCCACACACAGCAGGGTAGGCAGAGGGAGCCTTGTATTAAGCCGTTCCCCACTTTCCGCCGACTTCTGGAGGCATTGTGTGTTGAGTTGTGGAACTAAACGCCGCGCTTTCCCTCGACACCAGAGCGAAGAAATGAAAATATAAATGAAAATAAATATTTCATTTATAAATAAGAGAACGTTTAAAAATTTTAACGTAGCAAGATTGAAACCCGCGCCTCTTTGATACCACCCAAAGAGGCGCGGGTTCATATCCCACTACGTACACATTTTTATACGCACGTTATAAGTATGAAATAACACTGTAAAAGTGTTAAAAAATAAATATTTATTTCCTAGAGTGGGGATCGAACCCACAACCAGTCGGTTTTACAGTCACACCTCGTGCCGCTACGCCACGACTGGCCTCCTTAATATACTTAATATAAATTATCTAAAAAACAAATTTGTATATTTAAAAATTACAAAATAGGAAATGCTGTAGAATAAGTTATATGAGCCTAAACTGAATTCGTTTACTAGTAAACTCTGAAGAGATTGCACTATTAGTCCTGGCTCCGTCATCAGATCTCTTATAGTATCCCGTACTATTTTATTGTCATTTATGCTACGGATAACTGCCAAGTTGCAAAATAATACATTTTCTAAATATGGCTCAAATTTCGTTTCTTTATTTTTATTAGATAAGCGTTATAAAAAAACATTTTCAAATGATTTCCTATATCATATTTATTTAAATAACAAATATATATATACTATAGAATTTGTAAAAAAATTGAAAGACTACAAAAAGGTCGAAACTCATAACTGCAGAACGGGTGTCATTAAGAGAATTGAATTGCTCTCAGTACTACACTCAAGAAAACTTTCATGGTATATCGTAAAGTAAAATGTAATTTTACATGTATGTTATTTTTTTATGTGATATTGCGTAATGAATGGCGGAATACAACGCCGCGCTGCATCTTCCAGAACGGAGAGATATAAAAAAATTATAATCTCATCGAGTAGAGATCGAACTCAGAACCACCGCGCTTACAATCAAACGTCAGCATTGTGACATTTATAATATATATGATATGCATCTAGTGTTATGAGAAAGTGACCTCAATTTTTCTACGATGTAAACTTAATTTTTCTACGATCTATAAATATAATAAAATCGCGACTTTTACAACTTTTTAATTAATTATTTTGATTAAAGAGTTTAATTTTAACATTTCTCACCACCAGGCAGCAGTTGTGTGGTATGTGACGGGGGGTCAGCACAATGCGGGCCGAGCGCTCGGGGCGGGCCGCGCTCGCGCTCGCCGCGCTTCTGGCGCTCGGGCCTTGCCACGCTGAGCTTGAGGCCACTACCGCTGCTTTTGGTAAGTATATTTAGATATTTTTAGGCGAGGTAAGCAGAGGAAGCTAATCTTAAGACACTCCGTTCTCCATTTTCCACTGATTTCTGGAGGCATTGCATGGGTAGTGGTGATACTCAACGCAACGCTTTTCTTGATACCTGAAGGAAGAAGTGAAAATTAAATAAATTATATTTTATTTCCTCAAGTAGGAATCGAACCCATAATCTATTGCGTTCACAGATTACACGCCCCTGCGCCACGACTGGCCTATAGGACCGCCACTACAGACATTTATAAGTAATTGACCAAACCAATTTTTAATTTTGTACCACAAATTTATAATACTTTAACATAATCAATACATGAGTGTTACTCGAATAAACTTCCAGTTGTCACTAGTACTTTTCAAAGGCAATTAAAGCTTTACTAACAGCGAAAAGGTTTCTAAACGAACAAAATGACGGAAAAGTTAAAACAAAGTTGGTCCGCAAACGTTTAAATTTAAACATACATATATATACATAGATACATACATACATATGTATGTAACTGTGGTGTAATCTAACTTGAATAGAAAATGTACTGGGAATAACGAATTTGAAAGTGATTGAGTGAAAATACAGTATACTCTACTGTACTAACAAAATTTGTATATCCTTTTATAATATTATTAATGTGAAAGTTTACAAGGATGTATGTTTTTTCCACTTTCACGTAAAACTAGTCAGTGGATTTTGGTTATTTTTTTGTTTCACGCTGTATCCCGCACATAGAACAGGGTAGAAAGAGGGAATTTGGGAAACATATTAATTATCTCTATTAATATAAAATCCAGGCCAGTCGTGGCGCAGGGGCAGAATGTGACTATAAAAGCGACTAGTTGTGAGTGCGATATCCACTCGAGGAAATGAAACGTTTATTTAAATGTATATTTCCGTTTCTTCGCTTTGGTATCCAGGCAAAGCGCGGCGTTGAATTCCGCCATACAACACGCAATGCTTCCAGAATTCGGCGGAAAGTGGAAAACCCAGTGTCTCAACACTAGGTTCGCCCTGCTTACCCTGCTGTGATTGGTTTAATTAAAAAGTACAGTTTTCTTTGTCAATAACTCAATTTATAATAGTAAATACTATATAATATACTTTTACTTTACGAATTTTAAAATTATATTGTAATAAATTATGAAATTTAATAACGAAATTTCCATATTTTATATTTTACTTAATTATTGAGTAAATAAAATTTAAAATACTAAAGTACAAATAAATTTTAATATATATTTCTTTTCGTCACCAGATCCATCGAAACGCGGCCCAATGATGTATGGGGACAAGTGCTCTACGATAACGGACTGTGGGTTCGCCAACTCAGTGTGTGATCCCGTACAGAAGACATGCCGCTGCCACCCGGAATATACTGTCACCAACCACCTCAACAAATGTGGGAAAAGTAAGAAAGATATAAAAGATATAAGATAAGATATGGTTAGAGAAGTTAGAGTCCAGTCGCGACGCATAGTCTCTATTGTACACGCGACAGGTTGTGGGTTTGATTCCCACTCGCGACATTTTTACTCAACCCCATAAATTTTAGAAATTGAGCGAAAAAAAATTATATCTGCCCCTCGTGGGAATCGAATCTATCCAGCTTACGTCAGAATCTGAGCCGCTTCGTCAAACGACCTCATAAAATGTTTTTACACTTTTAAAGAGATATTCCACACTAAGATTTAAAAAGCCTTTGCCTTTTATACTTTTTTTAAACTATTTTTTAAGTTTTCCAAAAAACCTTATAAATTGTTATATTTTAGGTCTTTTTTAAAATTCTAAATACAATATGCATATAATTATTTGAGTATTAAATAGCTGTAATATAAATGCTAAAAAGATGCTCCGCAGTGAACTTATCGTCAATCATAAGCCACTAAGTATTTTACAAACATATATGTTCATATATTTTCAAGCAAATATGATTTATGTGAGGTTATTTTTATTTAAACTGTATGAAATATAATAGTGATGATACGATAATATTTTTAGCAATTTTAAAGTGTTGCTAAGTATAGACTTAGGAAAGAAAAATACTGTATAAGAAAACGTATAAAAAAAAATTACGTAGCGGGATTTGCACCTGCGCCAAACTTTTTTTACAAACGAAAATATTGTTTTTGTATAAACATTAAAGACAATTATATTCTACGAACTAGTTAACTTTGTTTTTAGTTATATTTTTATAAAATAATTATATATAAAAAGTAGCATTTTTTGTTATATTGTATTAAAATTTGAAAATAAATGTTTCGGCGTTGAATTCCACCACTCAACACGCAATGCCTCCATTCGGCGGAAAGTGAGGAACGTCTTAACACTAGGTTCCCTCTACTTACCCTGCTGTGTGCGGGATACAGCGTGAAGCTGACTATTAAATAAATGTTATATATATGTATATTCAATTAGCAGTATAAAATATAATCAAACTTTGATATCATATAGTACATCGATGATTTTGAATTTTTGTATATGAACATTTCAAATCATTCATTTTAAACATTTTGTTAATGGCTATTCTTATTTTATCCACTTATACAACAAAATAATACAAAAAATCAATGAAAAAATATATTTCACAGGAAATTTTAAACATTTTACAACCCTCTACATAATTGCTTTGTAAGAAAAAACGAATTGAATTCAATTACTTTGTTATATAACCTTTGAAAGGTTTCTTTCAAGCTTGTCGTTTGATTCTTTTTCCTTTGAATACGATTTATACGAAACGAGCTCTACGTAAATTAATAGGCCTTTATCAATGACCGGGTAAGTCCTTTTTATAAATACATATACAATACAGATCGCTCTTTTTCATTTTTTTTTACGGAATTAAATATTTTAAAAGCAATTTCGTGGTATTTCTCAAGTTTTAGACATAGATAACCTAGTGTTAAGATATTCTGTTCTTCACATTCCGTCGCCGACTGCGAAATATTGCAATAGAATTGCGAAATATTGCGACTGCGAAATATTGCAAAGACTGCGAAAAAATGACGGAACTCAATTAATTACTACGCGAGGTGATAGAGCCTTCCACTATCGACGGTCATCAAGCTCCAATGAGCTATGATGGGCTGATACGCCTTAGGCCTTAGAAATAAATAAAATAACTATATAATAAATTGGAATGAATGGTTGCAATACATTCAAAATACTTCGTGGTGTTTCAATTTCGTCCATCTAAAATCTAAATCAATATATTTCAGTGGTTTCTACAGTCCGTTACGTTCTCCTAGATGGAGCTCAACGCCTTGCTCTACCTATTAAAATAAATATTTTTCTAGAGTGGGAATTGAACCTAAAACTTGTCGTTTTTATAGTCACATGATTGTGCCCCTGCGCCACGACTGGCCTCTAACATATGAACGATATTATTCGTAAAGTAAACATGGTTGCAGTGCAACTAATAGTCATACGCACTGTATATTAATCTATTTAAGTAAATAAATAAATCATATATATCTCTTTGAATAGGTACTTTTTAATCGAACTTCGAACCATCGTACTATATAAAGAAGTTAAGTTGTTAAATTTTCATAGATATATTTTTGTCTCAGAAAATGTCTTTACGGTCCTTATACTTAGTGAGCAGTATAAAAGCCCTTGATTTGAAGATTGTCAAATCTAACAAAAGGTAGAGCTCGTAAAGGAAAATGATCATTTGGGATTTTTAATTTTATAACAAGGTTCTTTGTTTTTATCTCTTATTATTGTTTTTTTTTTATTTTTTTTTAAATCTTTGATTTTTCATATTAGTCCTATATCACGATAGGGATATGAGAGAGAGAGAGAGGGATGGAGAAATGAAATAGGCTGAAGTAGGATATTTTATAATGCCAAAAAACTAAAATAAAAAAATTACATAAATTGTTACAATATTAGATCAATGCAACTACTAAATAGAGCGTCGCGTGTCCAAGCCGACTCGGCGTGACGTACATACGAGAGTGCACTATGATAATTAGTATGCCAGTATCTAGGTCTAATTATTATAAAACATATTATTAAATACATTTTTAAATAGGACAAGTTTTTGTATAATATAAATTTTGATATTTTTATTGAAAAAAATAACTTAATGACTATACTATGTTAAATTTTTCTTTATTATTAAAACCAAAAAAAATCTATTTCGTTAGTTACGTACTTGTAAGCATTCTTAGGTAGGTAGTGGGAACCTAGTATTAGGACACACCGTTCCCCTCGCGCCGCCCAATTTACGCAGAGTGAAAAGTCGTGCTTTGCCTTGTTACCAGAGCCACTAAATGATAACAATTAATTTTCTCAAGTATGAGAGGGAATCGAACCTACCTATTACCATCCCGTTTATAGGCAGACGCTGTCCCGTTCCGCCACTATACCCTTCTAGGTACTATTTTAGGTATTACGTATGTATTTGCTGCGATAATTTATTTCTAAATTACAAACGATAATTTTTACTTCGTCTTGAATGTTTCAATAATTATTACATTTTATAACTACAAGTAAGGCTCCCAAGAACCGTAAAATTTCCATTTCCGGGAGGTAAAGCCGTGTTGCTAATTATTTTAACGTTGATCACTAAATAGAAATGACCTAAATTATATTAATACTAGTATACCCCAGTTTTACAGGTATTTTAAGCAAATGGACTAATAATATTTTTATATTTAAATTTATTGTTTTATGTATTTTTTAACTACGACATTAAATATTCTTTCTTGCGTAAAGCTTGTGTTATAGATACTAGAATAACAGCTCATTTATATCTTTGTGGCTATTTAATAACAATTAAGTGTTAATTGACGTCTCTAAGACTCATAATTAGTAATAACGTACCTATTATACCGTGACATATAAATAAATTACAAATAAAAAAGATACCATTTATTTATAAATTAATTATAATTAAAAGATACAAAAAGTCATATTTACATAAAATTTAATATTAACATACAAAAACAAAGAGAAAAACTTATAACGAGTTCTCGTGACTGTAAAACCGTAAGGGTTATTGTGAAAGTCCATTAAAAATTCCGACATACGTCGATAAGAGGTAGGTTTTTGTGAATTAAATTGTAGAGTGTTTTTAACGTAGTTCAGTTAAAAAGAATACTTTTGTTTTAACGAAAAATTCTTTGGAATTTAATTTTGTAAATCCATTTAATTTCGTAGAATGTAAGGTAATATGTAAAGTAATGAAAATAACATAAACATTTTTTAAGTTTTTTTTATGTACATTTTTTGATGTAGAGTAGATATCGTTACAACTATTTTTATTTATATAAACTATGTTATTGTTGATTGAAGGTATACTGCGATCAAGAACTAAAATATTTCTTCCTTTCCATATACAATAAAAATAACATATTGTAAATATGATAGATTTTTAGCCTCATATAGTATCCCGTATAAAACCTAGAGAATTGGAGAATCTAGTGTTAAGAGACCCGTTTGTCAAAGCTCATCAGTGGAAGATTTAAATAATTTAAATATAAACATTCCAACGAGTGGAGATCTAATCTGCAACTATTCCAATTAGGTACTCTGTAAGACGTTGTCCCACTCCACCTCGAAGGCTTCTACAATTTCTTTACAATATAAGATTTATTTAATTCCGAAATTGACATATTTTATCCTGAATTAATATATATTTTTTTACGTTACAGTGGCTGGTATCAACGAAACTTGTAGTTTTAACCAACAATGCGAGGAAGTCGTCCCTCAGACGGAGTGCAGGAACGAGCGGTGCGTCTGTCTGTACGAAATGGTTGCTGGATTGAACGAGGAGGGCCGCGTTGTATGTAAAGGTGCGTGGAGTTTACTGCCTTCTTTGGTTAAAGTCTAACAGTTTTTTATGAGGCCAGTCGTGGCGTAGCGGCACGAAGTGTGACTGTAAAATCGACTCGAGGAGATGAAATATTTACTTAAATTTATATTTCCATTTCTTCGCTCTGGTGTCGAGGCTAAGCGCGGCGTTGAGTGCTGCTTCCCGAATTCGGCGGAAAGTGGGGAACGGAGTGTCTTAAAACTAGGTTCCCTCTGCCTACCCTGCTGTGTGCGGGATACAGTGTGAAGCTGTTTTTTTAAGGCCAATACAATATTTTTAAAATTCTATGTTGAACGCCAAAATGTACATATTATTATATACATACGTAATAGAAAACACACTTCTCTATTTTTCTGTCTTCTCATCATTATTACTTTCCTTAAAAATAATATTTTGTTGATTTTATTTATATCATTATAATTGTTAATTCGAACTAAAATGAGGCCAGTCGTGGGGCAGGGGTACAAGTATTTAAATGCGACAGATTATGGGTTCGATTCCCACTCCAGGAAATGAAATATTTGAAACATTTCCCCGCTCTGATAGCAAGGCAAAATGCAGAATTCGACTAGGTTCCCAGGTTTCCTTTGGTTACCCCGTTATGTGCGAGAGACGGAGTAAAGCTAAAAAAAAACTCAGCACAAAATGCATAGAGTAGAATACATACTAAATAATAAAAAACTATCATACATTCCAGCGGTGAAACAAGTGGAAGAATCCACAAGGACTCTCGACCCGGCTATGATAGGCGTGTTGGTGGGGATGGCTCTGATGTTCGTCATTATATGCGTTGTACTGCGTTTGTTTAGCAGGTATTTTAAATTAATGATTTTTTTTGAATATAAGTTTGTATAGCTGACCTGGTGTGGTTGAGATTTTAGTTGAATATTTCGTGTAAATCTTTAAATCATTGACTTAAAATAATTCTGCTGAATTTCTGATTCTTAAAAGGCCGGAGGCACTAAATTTAGTGATGCAGTGGAAAGTAAATTTCTTTGAAATAATCAAGCATGTTCAATTGGGTATTTTGAATAAAAATATTTGACCTTGACTTTAACTATCCAGTTGTAAAATAATAAGTTAAAGTAATTTAAGTAAATTAAGTTTAAGTAAATATTTCATCTCCTCGAGTGAGAATCGAACCCGCAACCAGTCGGTTTTACAGTCACACCTCGTGCCACTGGCCAAGCCAATCGTGGGCCAGGGGCACAAACTGTGACTGAAACGCGACTGGTTGTGGGTTCGATTCCCACTCGAGGAAATGAAATATTTATTTAAATTTATATTTTCATTTCCTCGCTCTGGTGTAGAGGCAAAACGCGGCGTAGAGTTCCGCCACTCAACACGCAATGCCTCCGAAATTTGGCGGTGAGTGCGGAACGGAGTGTCTTAACACTAGGTTCCCTCTGCCTACCCTGCTGTGTGCGGGATACAATGTTGATTTTAATTTTTGATTTTTGAAACATACAATTCTCTTATCATCAAAGAATATTAATAATTTTGGCTACTAAGTAGTTATACATCCTTTTTCAGAGCGCGCTGGAGAGAGAACCGTACTATCTTTAACACGCCAAACCCACGACTGATGAACGTGTCGCTACTAAGAGATTCCAAGCTACTTCATTCACAGGTACAAAATATGCAGAAACATAAAAAGTATAGTTAGAAAAAGTTTTTGTTCAAGTTTTCTATTGTCTTTCCTAAACTAATAATACATTGATATTTAAATTCACTAATAATCCATATTTTGGTAAATTTCCACATATGTTAAAATATTTTATAACACTAAAAATAAAAAATAGAATTTCATGCATCCTGAAAAAAATATATAAAAAGATATAGATGACCTTAAGAATTGTGATCTACTGATATAATGATTTTGATTGATGAATCCGGAGATCCCAAAAAAGAGAAAGTGCTGATAATGTGTTTATTTTTATTAAATAAACAATATTAAACAAATAAATATATTAGAAATAGCTCAATCCACTAGTCCACTCAACAAGCAATGTTTTGAAAATTCAGCAAAATTCAAGAAAGTAATATCTTAACACTTTCCTCTGTTGGCCCTGTTATATGTGGAATAATGATAAAGCTGAAAAAAAATATTTATAAATTTAGACAATAAAAATAATGGAAAAAAAGAAAAGAATTTGATAAAAATCCTATCAAAAACAAGAAAGAAACCAAAGGTTATATATAGCTATTGTGTCAATTTTTTCTAGGATCGACGCGGCTCCCGAGTAAGCATGCGTCCACCATCAAGACAAGCCAGTCAACAAGAACTAAGACCACACTCTCCAAGCCCTGGTAGCGTTGACTTTTTATTTAATACACTATGTTTTTGGTCATGATTTCAAATTTATGTTGTTCTGTCTATGTTCTTTAATATGTGTTGTGATTAGTTTGCTTGATTTATGTGTAGATTTATTTTGTATAAAAGATTATGGGTGTTAATTAAAACTAGTTTACTTATATACATTGACATCGTGAAACTTACAAGGAATATTATCTCTTTTCTGAATAATTTGAAACAGAAACACTATGGTTGTTTTAAATGCTTCTATGTTCTCTTTCAAATTTTAAGTTTTTATTATTTTATTTAATATAAAACTATTTCTCACTGTCTTTAAATTAATTTTAAATCGCTTCGCCTTCACAATTTCTATGATTTTTGCTATTTAAACTCTATCACGTGACTCATACATTATTTCATCTATCAACAGCACGACCTCACCAAAGCCATCAGCTACACCGAAAAACTTCAGGTTATTTGGGATATATTTTATTTTTGCTTCGTTTGCAACGCTCAAATTGTAATAATAATTAATAATAATAACGCATGTTTGGACAAAAAAAAATATGCTTTTAAAAATGTTTCAAATAAAGCTTTGATTTTTTAAACTGTAGTTTTGAATAATTGTGAACTTTAGTATTATATGTTTTGAACTTTTTAATCAGAAATCAATAATAATAAAAATAAACTTTGAGAAACAGAAATACGCATGTATAACTTTTGTTAATGATTTTTTATGATTATTCCGTAGTACCTACCTACTAATAGTGATATTCTATGCCCCTAAAGCATCAGTGGAGATACGACACAATGTAAATATTTTATAATTAAGCTTATAAACTTAGATACGGGTGATGTAATTTGTTAGTTGTTGCTTTATACTTAGGATATATTAGAACAGGTGAAAATTATATTATGTATAGAAATTATTTAGCATGACGACGATTTAGGTGTTTGATTGAACATAGCATGCATTGTGATAAGTTGTAAGAGATTTTTTTACATGGCGATTTTAATTTATTTTTGATTTTTAGGTTCTCGTCGAGGATCGAGAGCTAGCAGCGGGCATTCTGCGACGTCCCTCAGATCTGCCACTCTAAGGTCACCAACAGCGCCCGGACCTACATCCGTCACCGTTGAAATACGTGCACCGGATGCATAAATATGACAAAATTATATTAATAATACAAATATAATTAAAATCGAATGCTATATATTCTAAAAGAAATCGATCAAATATATCGATATTATCGAATCGACGTTCAGTCCAAGCTTACAATATTTGTGATAAACTTCGATGTTTAGCTACTATAGCAATAATATGCACTAATATCATAATTCAGCCACGTGATAAGTGCCTCTAAATACATATAATGCGTGAAATTTGTCATATATTATAATATAATATAATAAAATATTATTAAGCAGATCAGGTTTTAATGTAACACATACATAGATTTATAACAGTTTAACTTACAGTTTTATCACTCTTGTTTCAAAAGTTAGACACTTTTTTAATATTAAGTATAGATCACTTAATTCAACGATTCTCATAGTTAAGTAAAGATTTAATAGTTGAGTGGGGAGTTTTAGCTTTTTTGGCAATAATTATTCGCTTTTTGGCATTTCGTAGTTCAATAGTTTGAAGTCTATTATTAAAGGTAAGTACTAGCGCATTGTATCTAAATGAATCTTCTTTTGATCCTTATCCTGAATTAAGAATGCTAGATCTGTGAATCCAGCCTTAGGTGTTAAATTAGGTCACATATAAGTGAGTAAATTAGAACTATATACTTATTTACGGGGACCACCTCTCTATGTGGGAGTGTTCTGAATTATGATTTAGAATGATGTTATTAGATTAGCTGGACTATCTTGCTTTCAATTTAAGATTTTCATATTCTAACTATAATTGGAACGGAGAATGTAGAATAGCCATTTCTATGAGAGAGAGTTGTGAATCGATCCTAAGTATTTTTTCGTACTATATTTTCTTATAGTTAACCATTCTTTAGTATAAACATGTGTAAAAACGGGGAAATTTACACATATTAGATAAGGCTTCGTCGCACCAAAGAAGCTTAGACCAAATAAAATCGCAAAACGCACAAGCGATAATATTTATATAACAGTAGAAAAAATTATAATATCTAATAAAATGTAACAAAAAAAGTGTTTAAGGACATCTTAAGTAATTAGTTTATCATTCTTTCACGAGTGATACTACAATTAAGGGGAAGAATTGATGTATGACTCGTGCAACCTCACTCTCATTTTTGGATGCATAATAAAAAAAATAATAAATTAATATAATAATAAAAATAATAATAATAAAATAAGCCATTTGTATCTTTAAAACTATGCTCACATATATTATATATTTCGAACACTGTGCTAGTTTATATATCTATGAAATGCTGTAATTTACTTATATGAACTTTTATTATAACTTATACTTCTAAATATTGTTGTTTTATTTTTGTGTATAAGATGGGTATTTTTTGTTTTATTAATAAAGTTTTTTGAATCATAATGGGCTGATGGATCGCAGAATTGAAAAAGAGAATACTTTTAGTTCATTAAACAAAAAAAGCAGAACTACATATTAGGGTAGGCAGAGAAAGCTAATATTAAGACATGTTTCGTTTAGATGTACACAAAATGATATAACATGGGCATAATCAATTTGAGGGTAAGTTACAAAATTTAAATGTACCTTCATCTATATCTATAATTATCATAAAATCATAAAGTAGAAACAATGTTATTGGTGACATTTTGTAACCTAAACTAGACACTGATCATTTATGATCATCCTTACACATTTCACATTCTGTTGCAGATGTTTCGCATCTGCAACAGAACAACATTTTTATACGCAGATAAGTTTTCTGGAGTAGAAGATTTTTTGCGTTTAAGCTTGATTCTGTCACGTTTTACTATTCCCAATAACATTAGTTAACCAGGGAGCAGGCGCATGCTTCATACGAACTGGTTTTACAGAAGTATGAAAATTATAAATGTTAATCAGTTCATATGTTAAAGATTCAACCATATTGTCAATATTAGTAGATGAAATTATGGAAGACCAGTCGATGTTCCTCACATCCTCTTTTAAGCGTTCAAGATCCATATACTTAAAATTGCGCTGAAAAAAAAATTGCCTTTGAACTTAGGCGGATGTATTTTATAAAGAAAAAGATAAGAAGATGAAAAAACAAGATTAGGTGATTTTTTATTGGTGATACAATTTTTAATATTAGCAGCTCGTCAAATGATTTATTCTATTTTAATTTATGCGCAACACACGATCTGATACCAACGCAACTATTTCCCACCCGAAACGAGAACTGGTTACAAAATTCTTTAAAGTAACAGGGAATATTCTACATATGTGCTAGACGCACCTCTAACTGAGCATTGTTTTATATTGATTTGCTGTGAACTTAAAAATATAAGTATATAAACATCTCAAAATGCCAGCGGTTGCTTGTGTACTGGAAACATCTGATTTTAGTGATATTTTTAGCAACGGTGATCCAGAAGGTGCACAGAAAGATTGGTGTTCACAATATCCTCTGCTATACAAAAATACACGCGCACCATTTCATGCAGAAAAAGAATTATAAAAAGTTGGATCACTAATGAATTGCCGCGATGAAATTGCGACAAAATGTAAAAAAAATCGTAACAGAATCCCGATGACCTAATATCTAAAATCAGTTATGTTCATTATAATAATTCCTGTAACAATCTGATAAAAATAATAAAGCTAATTATGAAAATATCGAATTTCGGAAAGCCAGCTGGCTTTCCGAAATTGAACAAAAAGGACATGGAAAGTTATTAACACAATTACCAATACCACTAAAGAGAACATTTAGGCTCCAAGCAATCCAATCTCAGCGATCAACAATGTAAACGATTACTTTGCTAATAAAGGGAAAAAACTAGTAGCTGTATCTACGGCATACAGTGGCGTAGCGGGCGTAACTCGCGCCCGGTGCAAAATATCTTTTCAGCGCCCCCCAGACGAACATCGTATAATTGTATATATATAATATACTCCTAATTTAATATATTTAAATAGTTTTGCAGACCTTTTGGCGCCCCTTTGTGAGTAGCGCCCGGGGCATGATGACTCCCCTTGCCCCCCCTCACTACGCCACTGACGGTATATCGCTTCTCAGGTACCACCTAATTCGATGATCATTAATGAAACTGATAACTTAGACTTGGCATATTTTTGGATATTTCTAAGGCTTTTGACACGGTCTCTCTACCAATAATTTACAGCAAATCAGAATATATTGGTATTAGGATAATTGTCTTAAATCTTTTTAAATTTAATTTTGTTTATCTGACAGAACACAAATAACAACATTAATAATAAAATCGGCAATGAAGCAAACGTCTCGTTTGGGGTACCTCAGGGTAGCGTCACAGGCGTACTTTAAATGAGGATGACACCTTATGACTGAAACGCTCGTTGGCACCCAATTCTTTTTCTATAATTGCCCATAGATGCCATCTTGAATTACATTTGATCTGTCGTTGCCATAACTATCATGCACACAAACCACTCTAACAATGTTTCTATTGTATACCATATTTTTTATTTAATTATTTATTTTTAATATTATTATTGCATGCTTTTTAAAAAATATTATTACTTTATTAATTTGATCTACTTTGAGCAGTTTTTTGTAATGTGCTCATTTTACTCATACTACTTTATGATACGACGCTGAGGCGGGCGTTAATAACTGCCACACAGTTAATAATTAAAGCAGTTATTATAGTTATGAATTGTTTTTTTGTAATTTTGATAAGGACAATATGCAATATAAGACTTTAAGCAGCTTCACGATGGACTATACAGTACATAATATGAAAGTAAGTAGAGGGAGACAGCGAGGAGACGTCTCTTCGTTTACCGTTGAAAGATGGGCGTACTCCACGCTGAACCCTTTAGTTAAGCATGGAGTACGCCTATGCCTTCTTTATTAATTTTTATATATTTTTTTTGTTTTATTTATTATTTATTAGAGTAATTATATTTATTAGAGTAATAAACAATAAATAAAACAAATAAAATTATTAAAAAAATAATCTTTGCATATTATATCAATCAAATCAAATAAATAAATAAATAAATGAAAAAATACAATATACCATATATAATAATAATATGATTAAACATTTTCGTGAATGCCACCTATAACGTGTATAACCAATAATGTTTCGTTAAGCTTCTTTTGCTATAGCGACATCTGTTGATATCTTTTAAGTATTATGTAGAAAACCCTTTTAAATTTTATTTAATTTATGCATACGATTTCTTTTCTTTACATTAGATGGCAGTAGTTTAAAAATCTATTTGAAAATATATATTTTAAATATTAATAAAATGAAAAAATATGCTATAAATATAATAATATAATAATAACATTAATGATTGCGCTGCGGTGAAATAACGTACATAGAAAAATATAAATAAACACATAAAAATACTCCTTCTCTCTCAAGTCAAGTTTTAGATATTATAATTTATAAGAGTACTTACTATTCATCGCCTGTAACGTTGTTTACGCGGACTTTCAATTTTCGAATATCTTCTTTTCATGGCCTCCTACATTCTTTCACCTACCTACTTGCCAAATTTCAATTTCCTAAATCCAGTTGTTTCGTTTTTGAGTTGTCTGTCAGTCACTGAATAACGAATGTTCTAAGTATGTACTAGGTGAAAACATACATAACAAATTATACACATAATTTGTTATATATGCTTTTACCTAAAACAATTGAGATCAGTCGTGGCGCAGGGGCACAAAATGTGCCTGCAAATAAATCGACTGGTTGTGGGTTCGATCCCCAGTCGAGGAGATGAAATATTTATTTACATTTATATTTTCATTTCTTCGTTCTGGTGTCGAGGGGAAAGCGTGGCGTTGAGTTCCGCCACTCAACACGCAATGCCTTCAGAAATTGGGGGAAAGTGAGGAACGGAGTGTCTTAACACTAGGTTCTCTCTGCCTACCGTGCAGTGCGGGATACAGCGTGAAGCAGAAAAAAAATATAGATAATAAAATCCTCAAAATATAATAACAAAATACATGTAACAGGTCCACATGAAAACCAAGAGAAAGCTTCCGCTGGGTGCATACGAGCGTATTACGACAAAAGTAAGAGCAAACATCGAATAATAGCGACGCAAACAACCTTGCGAATTGTGAATGCGAGAGCTAGTAAAGAGGCTTAAGGTCTAAGCAAGCGACTTGTGTGACAGCGGGCGCGGCTGCTAAAGCGGGAATTCAGGAAAATTTAATTTCAAATATTTTATACTATGGCTTTTATTCACATATTAAAATATTTCACGCTGTGTACTATTTCATTTCTTCAAGTTGGGATCGAACCCACAACCAGATCGATTCTCACATAGTCACATCCTCTATGCATCTGCGGCTGCGCCACGACTGGCCTCAAATAATCACATATGTCTGCATATTTTAGCGGAGCTGGGACATAAAATAGCATCACACACCTACTAATCATATAACCGTCAGCCATCGCGACGTCAAGCAACATTCAATATCATAATATTGTTCAAAGATCACTTTGATCCACAATATGTGTGACCCCTACACATATATTGCCTTTATAAGAAAATCGATCTTAAAAGATCGTGCCATAAAATAGGCTTCGAATTATTATATTATATTTATTATACATTTGGTACGAGTAAGTCTTTATCTGCATCATATTTATTTGTACCGTAGTACTTAAGAGTTCGACTCGACCGCTGCTTTTCAACCATCACTACCCACTATCTATACGAAACGACAGTTGCGACACTCGGGACGCCAATACATGAACTCGTCTCGATTAATATGATATTAAAAATATATAAATTGTATTATTCATAAATAACTAGGTTATTTATGTGTATTGCCGCGCACATTTTATTTTATTTATTTTAAAACTTATATCCAAGGTACATATTATTAGAATACCTCGCTAGTTTTAAATAAACTAAAATCGCCTCTTCTATGACCTAACCCGGTAAGAAGTGGGACATCAAGTACTGAATATTTGAGTTTCATGATAAGTCGGTATTATGATTTTCTTTTGAACTTACCTATTTATTAGCTACTCTGAACGAGATATCCTCATTATATTTTTCTTCATAATAGTGTTATTCACAAAGAAATCGAGATAATATAATTATTTTTAATGAATGCTAACTGCTTCATTACAGCCATACACATCTAAACTGAAAATATACTAATGATTTGTCAAGTTTTGCCAGTCTGAATAGATTATATAAAAGGCTATAGAATATAATAGCAATTAACATTTGAATAGAGATTTTTCGTAATGTTATTTAATTTTTAGTTATAGAAATTATTTCTTAATATTTGAGATTTATAATGATATGAAAGAGATGTTCAACGCATGGAAATTTAAGAGATCTATAACAATTTAATGATATTATCCAAAAACATTGTTCCTTGGACAATTATTATTTCATATTATTAATTGAATTATTAATTTGATATCTAAGTAATTATACTAGTAAATAACATGTTCGTCTCTTACAACTGTACGCCATACTTTCTCTAATGGGGACCTCATATCGATGGAGTAGGGAATGGACTTGGCTCAGCAGCTTTTGCGGTTAAAAAATCAGACTATTATCTGACGTGGAAACGGCTCGCCTTGTTTACTTTAGCTACTTTCATAGTATTATGTCCTACGGCAGGGTTTTTTAGGGTAATGCAGCCGGTATAAGTCAATTTTTGTCTTACAGAAGCGAGCTATTTGCGCAATCTATAACTTACGCCCTAAAAATTCGTTAAGGCAAAAAATTTAAGAAATTAATATAATGACAGTTGCATTTCAATATATTTTTGAAAATGTTATGTACGATAGGAAAGATATTAAAGATTTTGCCAAAATTGGTGATGTACATAATATCAGTACTCAAAAAGCGCCTATCTCCACTTTAAGTAAGGCCGGCAACGCACCTGTAGCTCATCTGGTGTTGTTCGGGGTCGTGGGCGGCAGTAATCACTTACCATCAGGTGACCCGAACGCTCGTTTGCCTTGTCCTTTATATATATAATATAAATATGTTATTGATTTTAGGATTATAGCAATAAAAACACTTTTAGTTTCTTCTGTTAAAAGAAACGACATTAAATGTTTATTACTACTGTTACAAAACTTTTATATCACAAAATTTTACAATGTACACGTTTCTCATTAAACGGATAAAATTTAAAAAGCCTTTTGACAGTTCGTAGCGTCATTACAGATTATACAATTATATCATAAACATTTTAACAGATTAAAATTAAAGGAAATTATAATTTACTTTACAT
>JAATLQ010035699.1:0-31358 GCA_013421005.1 Heliconius erato x Heliconius himera
ACTGCAAAACCGACTGGTTGTGGGTTCGATCCCCACTCGAGGAGATGAAATATTTACTTAAATTTATATTTCCATTTTCTTCGCTCTGGTGTCGAGGTTAAGCGCGGCGTTGAGTTCTGCCACTCAACACGCAATGCCTCCAGAATTCGGCAGAAAGTGGGGAACGGAGTGTCTTAACACTAGGTTCCCTCTGCCTACCCTGCTGTGTGCGGGATATAGCGTGAAGCTAATTTAATTTTATTTTTTTTAATATATATTTAAATATGGAAGCCAGTCGTGGCGCAGCGGCACGAGGTGTGACTGCAAAGCCGACTGGTTGTGGGTTCGATCCCCACTCGAGGAGATGAAATATTTACTTAAATTTATATTTCCATTTCTTCGCTCTGGTGTCGAGGTTAAGCGCGGCGTTGAGTTCTGCCTCTCAACACGCAGTGCCTCCAGAATTCGGCAGAAAGTGGGGAACGGAGTGTCTTAACACTAGGTTCCCTCTGCCTACCCTGCTGTATGCGGGATATAGCGTGAAGTTAAATTTAATTTATTTTTTTAATTTATATATATTTGAAATTGAGGCCACAGGCGTTGTGGGTTCGATTCCTACTCAGGGGAATAATTGATTATTTGTTAATAGTTTCATATTTTCGCTCTGGTACCAAGGTAAAAGCGTGGCGTTGGGTATCGCAACTCAACACGCAATGCATTGAAAAATCGGCGGAAAGTGGACAACGGAATGTCTTATCACTAGGTTTCCTCTGTCTACCCCGCTGATATGCGGGATACAGCGTGCAACTGACAAAAAAAGAATAATTTTTGAATAATAACAAAATCAGCATCTATATAAGCCGAATTTGAAAGGATTGGCTAATGGCGCCAGTCATTAATTACTTTCTAAAAATGTAGAATTTGTATTATTCTCATTAAAATTGCTATGTCTGTAGTCTCGTGCTCTATTCCTTATATAACAAAGTATGCAGAAAACTTAGTATTAAGGCACTACGTTCTTGATTTTTCGCCCAAATTCGAGAAATTCGAAAATTAACATCCTCCAATTCTATTGGAATTTCGTTCTTCACTTTAAAAAATCCTACAAGCGTAAAAGATTTCGAAATCTAAAGTTATACAATTTTTTTATTGTAATGAAGGTTATATTTTAGTTGTAATCATCTTACCCGAAATAATTTCAAACCATTTTAAACATTTTAAAGTGTCCACACTTAGGAAAGAAAAATACTTATTTAGAAAACGTATAAAAATTTGGAACCTGATCGATTTCTAGGAGGCGCGGGTTCGAATCCTGCTACGTTAAAATTTTTAAACGGTTTCTAAATAAGTAAATTTCAAACCACACACAATAGCAAAGAAGTAAAAATACCTAATCATCTAAAAGATATCTATTTCAAATATTAGGTATATTGAGCTGTAAATTCTGTTAATTAAAAAGGGAAAGAACCTGTGACCGTCACTTAAATAGACAACTATGTTAAGGACTTATTAGAGGTCTTGACTTTTAATATTGTTTTATGCGAATGATTATATTATTTTTATATTTATGATATTTACTGTATTGTATAGTGTGTGTGTAACGGGACTCATAGCTTAATAGTTTCCTCTGATTTTTATTACTAATTACTAACATATAATTCAATAAAAAATTACTTATTTTATATATAAACAAAAGGTTATAAAATTTAAAATACATAAAGAATTAAATTATTTTCACGCTGTATACAGCACACAACAGGGTAGGCAGAGGAAACCTATTGTTAAGACATTTCGTTCCCCACTTTCTACCGAATTCTGGAGGCATTGCGTGTTGAGTGGCAGAACTCTACGCCGCGCTTTTGCCTCGACACCAGAGCGAAGAAATGAAAATATAAATATAAGTAAATATTTCATCTCCTCGAGTACCACAAACCACAACCAGTAAGTAGATTTTGCAGTCACGCTTTGTGCCACTGCGCCACCACTGGTGGACGTTAACTGATCAACGAAAATAATTCAGATGAGAATATAAATAATTATGTTGTACAAGCGGACGAAGCCACGCGGACGCCACTAGTATAAAAATAAGTTTAAGCGAGCGAGGTCGCGTTTTAAACTCTAGCTATATATACAAATGAGGCTTTCTTTTAATGTAAATAAGAGATGGGACTATAAAATCTGAGGATTTTATATTATTTGCAAAGTTCATTCATCATTTAAGTGGGTCAGTGAACCGATTTGTTTATAGTGTAGAAATATGGTCAATTTGATTGCATCACTTGGTTCCATGATGAGATCAATTTACAATGAAGAACTGGTTTATATAGATCACAAGGGAAATACCTTAGATATATAGGTAATATATAACTGTGTTTTATTTGAACTTGCGGAAACTTATTATAAAAATAATAATAGTTCTTCAAAGGATAATAATCGTATTGTATAGTGTAATGAGTGAGAAATTACAGGGTTTTATGTGTAGCCATATTTTATAATTTGAAATATGAAAAGTTTTTTTTAAATGTAAAAAAAATAATAACAAAAGCAAATACAGCGTGATGCTGGGAAAAAATCTCTTTCGTGTTTTTATACTGCGATACTTAAAATTAAATCATCTTCACGCTGAACATAGTGTTAAAACACTTTGTTCTCGACTTTCCGCCGAATTTTTCGAGGCACTATTTGGTAGCGGAACTCAACGCCAGTCTTTTGCCTTGATACCAGAGCGAAGAAATGAAAATATTAATAAATAATAAGTGGGGTGGTCCCCTCGAGTGAGATCGAACCCACAACCGTCGCGTTACAGTCCCCTTGCGCCTTTGCGTCACGACTGGCCTCGTATAATTTTAATATTGCCTAACCTACTTAAATAATAATCAATTCTTGATAAAAAAATCACAAGTCAATCTCCTAAACAGAGTTTAAGAAGAGCTTTCGATATTACTAAAAGTTATATGAATCTCAACTTGTCTGAAGAAATTATCAATAAAAAATAGCCACTGGCTAACTAGCTAGGTCATATTTTTTATTATTTTTTTAAAACATTTATAACTTTTGTGTACGTATACACTATACAAGATTTTTATAAATGAAGGTTGAAGGTACAAACATGAAAAAATATAATATTATTAAGCAATAATAAATACTAAATAAATGGCTAACAACATTTACAACAGTTAATGTTGCTTTCATATATGACAGTTGCATTTATTTATAAATAGGTTTTTAAACTGTTGACAACATCATTTTTTCAGCCTATTAGAATGCATATTCGAGATTTATATTCCGTACTAAATATACAGGGTACAAGCGTCTACGCTCCTTTTACGACAACAGTATAAAGGGGAAAATATATCAAACTCTTACCTAAAGCAATTAATCTAGATACCTCAACAGTTTAGACGTAGGATTTTTTTTTCATTTCACGATATTTATCCATACCTGTATTTTGTGTGACGCAGTTACGCATAGATACCAATAACGTAAACACATACTACAAAAATACTACAAAAAAGTGTTACCGATCTGCCACTTTTCATTCTCATAAAACATACCAGAACGAGAAAGAGATATATTCCATATCGCGTTCTATTTTACACAATTCAACATTGCCGCCATTACCTACGACTCGATTTCTTGTATGAGGCTTGTGTAGCGTTTTATTTTAAAACGATAATTTTATTAATTATTTTGTTCGAAAAAATCCACTTTCTCATTTTTGGAAAAATCTCTTTTGTTTTATTTGTATTTGGTTTTTATAGAGTAGTTAAAACTGTGGGTTCATTTAAAGTGGTGATGAAAAAACACTCTGTATAATTTTATGCCTCTACACCTTTAAGTACTTTCCCGCATACAGCATGGTAGACAGAGGGAGCTTAGTGTTAAGGCACAACTCTCTCCACTTGCCGCCGAATTCGGGAAGCATTCAAGCCTCGATACCAGATTGAAGGAATGAAAATGTTAAATATTAGATTTTCTAGAGGGAAAATCGAACCCACAACATGTCGTGTTTGCGGCCGCACGCTTGTGCCCCTGTGCCACGACTGGCCTCGTATATTTATAATGGCCTTTGTAAAAGCTACTATTATTGGTATAAGCGTCAGTTTTCTTTCTATTTAAAAAAATATTTTGATAACTTAAAATTTATATAAAATAAAAAATGATACGGTAAAATAAGTGACAATTGGTTTTAGATTTTTCTTATTTAACATAAATATAATTTAGGAACAAAGTAGTTTACAATGTGTATTTGAAATTCATACTCTACCTGAATACATTTTCATATGTACACAATATAGAAAATAAACAAATACATCAACATCTTTTATTTGATTATACAGCCTTAAGATCTAATTAAAATGAATTAGGAACTATAACCATTTCTATACAATTATAGGGCACTGTAGTTTAACTAAATAAAAAAAAATCAGGTTTAGCTGTATTCCGTACACAGCAGGATGACAGAGGAAAACTAGTGTTAAGACACTCCGTTCACCATTTTCCGACGAATTGTGGAAGCATTGCGTGTTGAGTGGCGTATCTCAACACCGCGCTTTACCTCGACACCAGAGCGAAGAAATAAAAATATAAACTTTAAATAAATATTTCATTTCCTCGAGTGAGAATCGAAGCCACAGGCCACAACGTCGCGTTTACAGTACACACTTGTGCCCCTACGCCACGAATGTCCTCACTAAACTACTACTTTTTACTAAATTACTTAAACATTATACAATTTTGCTCAATTTTATCCACCAAATATATAATTAAGAGTATTCGGTCATTTTGACATTATTTTACGTACATAAGTAAATAAAATATTAATAAAATATTAATAAAATATTATACTAATTTATAATTAAAGGCAAGAAGAACCATTTGTAGGTAAAGATAGGAACAATAAATAATTTTATGGATTTACTACGGTTGATTGCAAACATAAAAGGACATTATACAATTGAAAATGTGCAATTTTCCTTCTCTATACTTACCTATTGTATTGCTTAACTAATCAATTGTAGTATAAATAGTTTTGTAGGGAACCTGGGAAGCACGTGTACCCTTTGAGACACTTCCACTTCCCACTTTCCACTGAATTCTGGTTGCATTGCGTGTTGCGTGTTAAGTGCCTTGTTACCAGAGCGAAGAAAGGAAATTGTATAAAAAAACGAATAAACAAATAAATAAATATGATAATAAGGTAAATTTATTGTAATTTACTCTAAATTTTACCAGCTTTTAACAGTTCCAAAACCTTGTCTAAGTCTAAATAGGAGGTTGGATACGGTGTATAATGCGGCCAGGTCTGGATTTCACCGTACAGAGCATCCCCAGGACATTCTGTGTTTCTAACCTGCCTGTGCCCTACAAGCTTATAGTCTTTCCTTATGTAACCCATGTCGACCCCTGCGGCGATTAGCGCTTGAGTAGTTTTCAACTGTTGCAACGGCGGTACTGCATCTAAACAGAACGAAAATAAATTATAGTATTTTTTATTAAATTCAGGCTGTATCGCGTATATAGTAGGGTAGGTAGAGAAAACAGAGTGTCCAGACACTCCGTTCAACACATCCCGCCGAATTTTCAAGGCATTGCGTGATGAGTGGCAAAACTCAACGCCGCGCTTTGCGTTTGTACCAGAGCGCTAAAATGAACATATTAATTAATAATAATTCATTCCCAGAGCTGGAATCAAACCCACAAACGAAATTTACAATCACATGCTTGTGTTCAATGTGCCTCAATTATGATAAAATGTCAAAAACTATATAATACGTGTTTATTGGTTTTATTCTTTTTGTTTTGTGTATTACTAAGACAATAAAAAGTAATCAGGTGTCAACTGAAAAAAACGCGGTTTTGTATGCCTGTCTCTTCATTTCTCCGCTCTGGTGTCGAGGCAAAGCGCAGCGTTGATTTTCGCCACTCAACACGCAATCTCTCCAGAATTCAGCGGAAAATGTAGATAAGAGTGTCTTAGCACTGGGTTCCTTATGCCTACTAAGCTGTGTTCTGGATACAGCGTGAAGCTGACATTATTAACAGCATGGTTCAACATCAAAAACGATTCTAAAAGGTAGATTATGAATTTATAGTTTAAAAATGTCACTTACTTATCCAGTCTCCAATAAGGCAAATGCCGATACTAAAGTTGTTGAAGTGTAAGGAGTGGGCGCCCAGCACGTCCCAACCTCTTCCTTCGTAAGCTATGCCATCTCCTCCCACACCAAAGCTAAATGTTGAGAGAAATACTTTATTTAGTAGTTTAAACATTTATTTACTTATAAAATGAAACATTTTTATTAAATTTCTAGGTAAATATATATGTAGATTCTTATATATAGTTTTAGATTCTAATATATTTTTTTATTGCAAAATAACATATGTGTTCGAATCAGCCAAGACAATAATAATAACAAATTCTGTATTAAGTTAAAGCCAGTTTTGGCGCAGAGGTAAGCGCGACTGGTATTGGATTCGATTTCCACTTGAGGCATTAAAATAATTAATATTTTCATATTTTTGCTCTGGTGTTGAGGCCACGTTGAGTATTTACCAACACTCAACGCCTCATAAGTGCGATTAAAAGCGGGGAACGGAGTGTCTTAACACTAGGTTCCCTCTGCCTACCCTGCTACATGAGAGATACAGCGTGAAGCTGAAAAAAAAATCAAATTTAACTCACTTATATCCAATATCCGCCCAATCTCTTTCATCCATGTGAAAGTTCTGCATACTTCTCATGGCCTGTTGACAACTGATAGTGTCGTAGCAGGCGGGGGGTGAATAGGAATGGTGTATGACAATATAGGGAACTGGTACAGATAAGGGCTCCTTATATTTAGGTAGCCGCGCGTGCCACTGGGGACGGCGGACGTATGGGAAGTTATATGAGGGTACTTCGTTTCCGGCTAATTCTTCTGGAAATATATATTATTTATTTAGTTTTTGTTTCTTTTAACGTCACGCTGTATCCCGCACACAGCAGAGTAGGGAAAGGGAACCTAGTGTTAAGACACTCCTTCCCCACTGCTGATTTTTTTAACGCCGGGATTCTGCGTAGATGCCAGAGCTAAGAAATGTTAATATTAATAAATAATAATTCATTCCCTTGACCGGGGAACGAACACGCAACCGTCACGCCCGTAAAACCGAATGGTTGTGATTTCGATCCCCACTCGAGGAGATGAAATATTTACTTAAATTTATATTTCCATTTCTTCGCTCTGGTGTCGGGGCAAAGCGAGGCGTTGAGTTCTGCCATTTAACACAAAATGCCTCCAGAATTCGGCAGAAAATGGGGAACGGAGTGTCTTAACACTAGGTTCCCTCTGCCTACCCTGTTGTGCGCGGGATGCAGCGTGAGCTGATTTATTTTACTTAAAATAAAATAACTTACGGCAAATCAGTTTCGGTGCTCCTACCACAGCAGCCATCGCTTGAACCAGCACAGCGCCAGTCATCAAAAACAACATAGCGATATAAATCCCTTTTTTCGTCACTAATCCCAATGATACCTGCAAAATTATCGACATTGTGAACTAGATAGATATTTTTCTTTGTTTATTTGCGAAATAAATTTTCATGCGTTTCGTTTAACAGACTTATCTTTTCATAATGTTGTTTTATCTATATATTGTGACGTATTTATTTATCTCTATTAGCTTCAATATAGATTTGTTTGCACTTGCAATAAGTATTGAGGAAGTACTTGAGTACACGTGTATTGCTGAACTACCAAAATAATTGGATCTTACATGAAAAGAATTAAATCAGCTTCACGCTGTATCCCGCACACAGCAGGGTAGGCAGAGGGAACCTTGTGTTAAGACACTCCGTTCCCCACTTTCTGCCGAATTCTGGAGGCATCGCGTGTTGAGTGGCAGAACTCAACGTCGCGCTTAGCGCCAGAGCGAAGAAATGGAAATATAAATTTAAGTAAATATTTCATCTCCTCGAACGGGAATCGAACCCACAACCAATTGGTTTTACAGTCACACTTCGAGCCGCTGCGCCACGACTGGTCTCAATAAATTTTATATTATTTGGATCTTAATTCAAATATTATATGTTTTATGATGGACTCGCTGTGCCTGCTTACGAGAGTGAAAAAAAATAAAAATTAAACATTTTATCTCCTCGAGTGGGAATCGAACTTTATTAGATATTAATCAAATCTGATTAAGTTAAGTATATTTATTTTGTTCGTTTTTAGGGTTTCGTGCCTTTCAAGGAAAAAAGGAATTCTTATAAGATCACTTTGTTGTCTGTCTGTCTGTCTCTCAAGAGCCTTCATCTCAGCAACTCTTGGAGATATCGAGTTGAAATTTAAGCTATATACCTAGATCTATGGCCCTATTATTTCCTGACAAAAAAATATTTTTACATTTACATAAAAAATATATATGGCCGTTTATATAGCAAAATAAGTGTATTTCTATACTATAAAGGGAATTAAAATTTATAGGACACTTCTGGTTAAGCTAGAATTATTAAATTTAGCTAGTGTCTATAGGTAGTACTAGTTCAGGAAAAAATCTGAAAACTACCTATTTCTGGTTAAATCCAAAAAATAATATCTTTAAAGGGGGTGTAAAATTTTGTTATTAAAGCCGCTTGTTCAAGTGAGGAGCCAAATTAAAGCGGCTCTAGCTAAGCTAAGCCTGAATTTCAGCTAGCTGAGCGATATTGAGTAAAAAAATCACGCGCACGTGTATAGATTAGAAACTATAAATCCTGAAAATTTAATTATTTAAATTCATAGAACAATTTTAACTTACAAAAATATATATAAAGATAAGAAATATAAATGCTTATAAATACAAACAACAACAACTTTAAATATAAAAGTAAAATCGTATAAATAATCCATAACTTCAACATAAATATTTTAATATAAATAGGATGCGAGAACTCAAAGCTACAGAACCGTTGAGTACCAGATCTCATTACCATCTTATATCTCTCAGTTTACTGTGAAATTATTTTTTTTTGTTCACGAATGTGCGTGTAATTATCATGTTTCTAGTTCTAATACAAATGTTACAATTGGTTATTTTACAAATTAAATGTATAGAATAAAGAATTGAGGTCATCGTGGCGCAGAGGCCACGGGTGTGATTGTAACGCGACGGTTGTGGGTTTAATTCCCATTTAAGGGAATGAATTATTCTTCATTAATTCGTTTTGGCACCCGAGGCAAAAACCCGCCTTTGAGTTCCGCCACTCACCACGCAATGCCTTGAGAAATTTGGCGGAAAGTGGGGAATGGACTGTTTTAACCCTAGGTTCCCTCTGCCTACCCTGCTATGCGGGATACAACGTGAAGCTGTTGTAGTTCTAAGCTCGTGCAAAAAAAAAATAATTTAATATAGCACAAATATTTCACTTCCGTAAAAACTGAAAAATATGTAGAAACAACACAATAATATAAATAAAAAATGTCAGCGATTGTGAACAATGCTAATTATAAACCTTTAAAAATATATAAACAAACATAATTAAAAAAAGTATATTAAAAGACATATTCTACTTTTCCGTATGCTTATTAATTTGGTTTTAAATCAATAAAACAAACAAAAGCAACACACATTTTGTGATTTATAGATATATTTATATAATATATTTAATAATTCAAAATTATTTCCATCTATACATACCTAAAAAGACGAAACAAAGCCGCAGTACACTACACCAAAAAAAAAAAAAACAAACTTTTTTTTTATTATATAAATTTGACACAGCCAGCGTATACTTTGGCAATAGCGATAGTATTATACAGAGCAACTTTTATAGTATATGTATATAGTCATCTGCTGCCGAGGTTAATCCCCGCCGTCTCGTGGATAAAAAAAAATGTGAAAATTGTACGCTAACCATTAGAACTGATTGTGAGATAAATTGATTTGACGATGACTGATAAGATTTAAATCTGTTTGTAACTCGAAGTTGTTTATTATCTATTGTTATATTTTTTTGCTCTACTTATTTAAATAGACTAAATAACTCTAGAATCCGTATTTATAAATGGCTCTCAAGTTTGAGATCGATTTTGAGATTCCGTTTTTATTCATAAGTCGATCGATCTCAGGTTTGAGAGTGATTTAGCAATACGAATCTAGGATAAAGTTTCACGCTGCATCCCCGCACTCAGCAGGGTGGGCAGAGGGAACCTAGTGTTAAGACACTCTGTTCCCCACTTTCTGCCGAAGTCGTGTTGAGTGGCAGAACTCAACGCAGCGCTTGTCCTCGACGCCAGAGTTCTCGAGTGTGGATCGAACCCACAACCAGTCACGACTGGCCTGACGACAGACAACTATTATTACTTGTAATTTATATATTGTTATTATCCAATTAACTTCATCTTTACCAATAAGGATTATAAATCTGAACAGTTCGTTTGGTTGAAGGCGCTAATCTCCTAAAAGTACCATTTTGTTTTTCTCTTATGTCATTTAATTCATCTATCGAGAAATATAACTATTCTCGATCTACTTTGCTTTCGTCCATTTGTCAGTGTAAAAGTTGTGTGCTTTATAAATATAAAGTTCAAGCTGTCAAAACTAGATTTATTATTTAAGTAATAGTAAATCAAATAAAAAATGATTAGTGATTACTGCCCGCTTTCTACTAATATATTTAAAATAAATACCTATAGGAAATATATTATGATTGTTTTTTTTACTTTACTCAGTATGTAAGTAGGTACCTATACTAATATTAAAGATTGGAAAAGTTTGCTTGCTTTAACGCGCTAATCTCAGGAACTACTGGTTGGATTCAAAAAAAATTTTGTGTTGGATATTCCAATTATTGAGAAAGGCGATAGAGTAAGAGTTACCGGACTCTTAGAATGAGACTATTTATTTTAATTTAAAACTTTTGAGGCCAGTCGTGGCGCAGGCTAACAAATGTGTGACTGTAATGCAACTGGTTGTGGATTTGATCCCCATTCGGCGAAATGAAATATTTATTTAAAATTATGCTTAAATTTCTTCGCTCTGGTATCGAGGCAATGCAAGGCGTTGAACTCCGCCATTCAACACGCAATGAATCCAGAATTCGACGGAAAATGGGGAACGGTGTGTCTTAACAATAGCTTCCCTTTACCTACCTTGCTGTGTGCGGGATACAGCTTGAAGCAATTTTTTTTTAACTTTTTAACGATACGAGCGATTTTGTAAACATCTATATAAAAGGGTTTTCACCTCAACAGTATTAAAGAACATCTTGCATAATGCATACAAAAACCTTCCGTTGTACTTGGACCTTTATTTGCATACATTTTATCGTAATCATAATTTGTTATAAACATATATTTAAATCGCCATTACTGTAGTAATTGTCGTATGCGTTTAACTTTGAAGCATTGAAATATACTAGTATAGTAAATATAATAGTATTTAAATATCTCTTAATGGGTGCTTAAATAACATTTACTGGAAAGGTGAAAATATTATATTTTCTTCATACGACATTTGAAATATCTTTAAAATATATATTTTTTTGCCTATTTAATTGAGAGAAGACCTCTCAAGCTGCTCATTTCCGGAAGAGGCAGAAAGAAGCTAGTAGTAACACTATCGATATTCTTTACTTTCTGCCCGTTTGGATATTACATGGTTCAGTTTCGCGTTTACACGCTGTACCCCGCATCTGGCAGGATAGGCAGAGAGAACCTATTGTCACTTCATTTCCTACTTTCCGCCAATTTTTTTCCAGCGGTGCCAGAGCGAAGAAATAAAAAAATATTTTTAAATAATAATTCAACCCCCGAGTGGGAATCGAACCCACAACCGACAGCCTGCGCCACTCATATTACGTGACAGAATAAGATTATCTTGTTTTGAATATCACATCGGGGAAACATATTTTTTTACATTTTCTCATTAAATCACGTAGTATTACTATCACTGATATTTTTTCCCTCTACTTCGTCTTCATCTAAATTGGTACTGGCAACAGATAGATTAAAATAATTTACTTGTATTTAAATTATTTTGTTAATTAATTTTGTTTCCTTTTTTAGCCTAACGCTTTTTAGAGTTCCGTACCTCAAAAAGAAAAAATAAAAACGAAACCTTAAAATTTTTTCGTCGATTGTCGTTGCGGAGGTATTACTCTTAAATATCAAATATTTAGGAATATTTCATATACATGTTTACTTATTTGATAGATTTTTTTTTATAAATCTCTTGTCACATGTTGAGGCCAGTCGTCATGCAGGGTCACAAGTGTGTAAGCGTGAGCGTGGATGTGGGTTTGATCCCCACTTGAAGAAATTGAATATTCATTTAAATTTATATTTTCACTGTGGTGATTCAAAGAACGGCGTTAAGTTTCGCCACCCAACACGCAATGCCTCTAGAATTAGGCGAAAATAGGGAACGAAGTATTTTATCCTTAGGTTTCCTCTGCCTACCCTGTTATACGGGATACGTGTACATTTGTGCTTAAGACATGAACTTTAAATTTATACAATTTAAGATTAATATTTGTGCTTGTTTTACGGTTGAGGAAATTGGATAGCTTTGCTGCCATTGTGGAGGTCACGACCTCTTCGTTTCTGTATTTTATGGCCATCTTGAAATGCCTTTTGTCGTTGTTCTCGTTGCTTTCCTGATCTGTCTTTCAATAGCGTTATCCTCGCTACCGCCATAGCAGGAACTAACAACAGGTTGCAATTTAGTCGATTTTGTGTTCACTATTATAACCGTCGCGTAGCACCAATATTTACCCCGTATCTCTGGTTGATGAAGGATACCTTCTTCTTTTTTGTAAATGTAAGGTAGATTATTTCACTTAGGTCTCGTGGGACTGGCGTAGTTCTCAAGTTTTATATTTGATGGGAGTGTACTACTTTTGAAAAGAGTATATTACAGAGTATATCTCTTGAAGGTCGTAAATGACAAACTTATATTTTTAGATCATTTTATAAATGCGTAAGCCCGCCAACTTAAATTTGCCAAGTTTATTCGTTGCGTAATCAAAACGTATAGGGTATTTCCCGTAAAAGAAAAGGTTACGAAATTTGACAAGAAGTGAGAACTTGCATTACAAATAAAGGAAAAAATACGAGAAATGGTCATTTAATTCAAATAAAAAAAAATTAATAAATACTATTATAAATTTATAATTGTAGTCCATTTCATACAAAATGAGTGCATACTTAAGTTTATCAAATTTTATAAATAGTAATTCCCATTGACCTATAATCCTGAAATTGGTACGGAACTCTCTCTAAACAAGTCCGACTCGCACTTGACCTGTTATTTTGATAAATATGTAACGCAACTTTACTCATAATATAATGATAAATCACATATCCATAATGACAAATGGTTATTTTTTATCTAATCAGGGGGAAGAGGGCCCTTTATCTAATATTTAAAGTTAACTTGAAATAATAAATAGCAAACGTTTCACAAATTTAAATAACACAAGGAAAATATTTCTTATTTTTTTAATATACTCGAATATAAATAAAATGATGTGGGCTTTTAATTTATTATCCGATATATATGCATTGTTGGATGAAATTTTATGCAGATAAAATGGAATTTGAGGCCGTCGTGGCGCAGGGGCACTATGGTGTGCCTATAACCTATTTTCATTTCTTCGCTCTTGCACCAAGGGAAAAGCCCGGCGTTGAATTCCGCCATTTAGTACGCAATGCCTAGAAGAATTCGGCGGAAATTGGGAAATATCGGCGGAGTTTTTTAACACTGGGTTCCCTCTGCCTATCTATATACGGGATACAGCGTGAAGCTTATAAAAAGCAATTTGAAAGAATGTAGTAACAATCTATTTTTACATGTAGTTATATTTAGTGTATTGCTTATAGGTAATGTAACCGCGATATTTTATTTAGAATTTTAAATGAACTACTTAATATTTATAATAGGTGCGTATGTGTTAATTTAAAAATGTTTTTAAATACAGTAACATGTCTAAGGTAAACAATGTTTTGTAATAAACATTCTTTTTTTCATTCCAACTTTGTCTCAGTTAAACCTTTGAGCATAAAATAAAATGAAAAAACGCTTATATCGTTGCGTAGAAAAAAACAGGATACTTAATTATTATTTAGCTTATTTAAATTCAAATTCAAAATATTCTTTATTTAAAAAATTGAGGCCAGTCGTGGCGCAGGTGTGACTGTAAAGCCGTCTGGTTGTGGGTTCGATCCCGACTCGAGGAGATGAAATATTTACTTAAATTTATATTTTCATTTCTTCGCTCTGATGTCGAGATTAAGCGCGGCGTTGAGTTTTGCCACTCAACACGCAGTTCCTCCAGAATTCGGCAGAAAGTCGGGAACGGAGTGTCTTAACACTAGGTTCCTTCTGCTTACCCTGTGTCCGGGATACAGCTACTACATGATACTTTATTTAAAAATAATTTTGCAAGCATTTTTAAGTAGTCGAATGAACATAAAGCTACCACCACACGGCCCTCGGAAGGCTGATGTGAAACAACAATAAGAAACACAACATTCGCTTTCTTCAATGTTATTGTTGTTTAATTATAATATAGACTTGTAGAATACTATATGAGATTTAATTGATGACTGTAAATATTTCTTAATAGTATCTTTACTAGTCTTTACCTATTAGTATTATTTTAACATTTATTTTAAGTTATTGTAGTAGCAAGCTTTACGATATTTAAAATTAATTGAACTATTTTCAACAATACTTTTAAAAAAAAATTGTATACAGAATGGACCAATTACTGGAGCAAAAATTATCATGATTCCTCAACAACAGGATTTTTTTTTCATTTCACTATGTTTATCCATACTGTATTCCGTGTGACGCAGATACGTATAGATGATACTACTACAAAAATACTAATAAACGTTGCCGATCTGCCACTTTTCATTTACAAAAAACATACGAGAGAGGGATATCTCTCGTTCTATTTTACGCAATTACCTATAACAAACCTAAACAACATCCAACTTCACCGCCAATGCCTACGACTTGATTTCGTGAATGAGGATTCCTAACAAATGGCGCTTTATTTTACAACGATAATTTTATTATTATATTTTGTTGAAAAAAAAACACTTTAATTTTGGGCAAAATTTCTTTACTTTTAATTTTTTAACGTAATCAAAACTGTGATTTCATTTAAAATTGTGAAGATAAAAACAACTATATATACATCTAATACACTAAAGAATGTATGCAGGGAATAAAAATAGAAATAGAAATAAACATAAAATCAAATAAATGAATGTGTTCAGTCTGAAAAAAAATGCTTTCTCATGAATTATTATTTACTAATGAAATAAAAAATATTATTTTTATTGAGCTTCATTTATTTTTATTGCTTTTTACCACCAGTATTTTAGAGTAAAAAAAAAATTTTATATCCTTTTTTTCAGTTTGCTTTATATATAGATTTTATTTTTTTCGGATTTTCATAATATGTATATTTATAACTAATAAAGTTCGTATTTACATGGCGGTATAGCATGGTAGGGTTATTTTAAAATTATTTTTATTAAGAAATTAAGTACATGCTTTATTTTTAAGCGTCAAGTAATTTACAACCTGTCGACTAAAGCTAATGCCTCAGACCTAAGAAGAAGCGGCTTAAGAAATTCAGCGGGACTTTTTATTAAATCTTTTAATTATATACAAAAACAAATTTAATAATTTGTGACAATGAAATCTTTCATCATGCCAGTCGTGGCGCTGGGGCACAAAGTGTGACTGTAAAATCGACAGGTTGTGGGTTCGATCCCCATTCGAGGAAATCAAATATTTATTTATATTTACATTTATATTTTCACTTCTTCGCTCTAGTGTCAAGGCAAAAGTGCGGCGTTGAGTTCCACCACTCAACACGCAACGCCTCCAGAACTCGGCGGAAAGTGGGAAACAGAGTGTCTTACCACTAGGTCTCTCTGTCCTACTGATTTTAATTTATTTTAAGTTTAATAAACTATATAAAAATAGCAATCACGTAAAAACAGCACATTGCATTAAAAATATATCGTTACAGCTGTACCGCTATCACAGCTTACTAAATTAATTTCAGTCTCTCTCTCAATCAATCTCTCAATCAGTGACTATATTATATAGATTTTAAATGAAACCATATTATAGTCTTTGAATATTTATTTATTTTTTAATAAATTAATATTAACGTATATACATATTTACAACATTCATATTAGTACCGTCTTCATTGTGAAGAATTTCAATTGTTATATACTTCTTCATGCTTTCGTAAGTCCTTGTCCTTCAGAAAAATGATCCCATTTGGAAATAATATTCAATAGTGCAGTGCCGGGACACTCCGTGGCCATGATCTGACTATGCCCCTTTAATTTATAATCGGAACTAAGAACGCCCTTACGTACACCGTCGGCGATAAGAGCTTTAGTCGCGTGTAGCATTTTGTGTGGTGGCTCTTCAACTGTAAATAACAAAAATAATTCGTTCTAGTTACATTATACATTTTTTTTCAGCTTCACGCTGAATCCTGCATATTTATTCCGTATCCTCTGCCTACCGCCGGGGAAACCTGGGAACCTAGTGTTAAGACACTCCATTAAAATACTTCCTTTCGTCACTTACCGTTAAACTCTGGAGGCATTGCGTGTTAAGTGTTCAGTGAGAATCCAAAACGAATAATTTCAAAAAATAAACATTTCATTTCCTTGAGTGGAAATCGAACACACAACTCAATGTCAAATATCAAAAATGTCTATTATAATATTTATATCATTATACGCCATTTCTCAATAAATTTTAATCAATTATTTCATAATATAAGTCTACATAAAAGGAATAATTCATTAAATTTACCCCTCCAATCTCCAATGAGGCATATCCCTATGCTGACTCTGTTCGCGGGCCCGGCGTGTATGCCGACCGTGTGCCAGCCTCTTCCTTCGTAAACTCCGCCTTCACTTCCCACGCAGAAACTAGAAGAAAGTTGTTATGTTATTTATATGTAATTAATCGTAACGTATAGGTCAGTCGTGGCGCAGCGGCACGAAGTGTGACTGTAAAACCGACTGGTTGTGGGATCGATCGATCCCCACTCGAGGAGATGAAATATTTACTTAAATTTATAATTCCATTTCTTCGTTCTGGTGTCAAGGCTAAGCGCGGCGTTGAGTTCTGCCACCCAACACGCAATGCCTCTAGAATTCGGCAGAAAGTAGGGAATGGAGTGTCTTAACACTAGGTCCCCTCTGCCTACCCTGCTGTGTGCGGGATACAGTATGAAGCTGATTTATTTATTTATTTAATCGTATTAATATTATAAATGTAAACATAAGTTTGTTTGTTAGCTTTCACGCTAAAACAACTCAACCGATTATTATACATAGGATTTTTTTATTACAAAAAAATATATTTTAAAATAATATATTGTCTTTTAGTTATAATATAAAAATGAGTTTAAAAGAACAAAGCCGCGTTTGAGTCTCCAATATGAATTTTAAATTTAAAGTAAAATATTATTCAAATGTAATTTCTGTTAGTATCTCTCTTTAACGCGGCTTTCTTTATGTTTAAATTTGTAGCTAATTGTAATTCGTAATACCTATATTTAAATTATTAAGAAAAATAACTAAATGATTTAATTTATTGTGTTTCATTGTTCGCATAAGTACCTACTTACTTTATCCATAATTTATAAATACTATTTCTACTGTAACCCACATGTAGGTACATATTTACCAAATAAAAAATATTTTATATCTTATACTATATTAGAGAATTTAATTTCGTTCTCTAATAAAAAAAACATATAAAACCTTAATTTATCAAAACTGATTTTTCATCATCGTTAATGTAAAGGCACATAAGTCATATACAATCGATATGTAAATATTCAAAAATTTAAAATCTTTAAACGAAACTAAAAGTTAATTGTAATTAAGAAAATTTTAAAGAATATAGAAATGTCATCGATAAATTTCCAAACGCTAAATAAATCCTTATACTCTATTTCAAAAAAAAAAACTCACTGATATCCTATATCACCCCAGTCCAAGCTGATATGATAGTTCTGCATGGATTTCATAGTAGCTTTACATTGTGCTGTTGTATTGCAAGCACCTGGTATGTATGTATGGTGAATTATAACGTATGGCACTGGCGTCTTTATAGGTTCGACATCCGTTGGTGGGGCAGCACCCCAGTCCTCTCTCGTGTATAACGTGTAGGATTTGTGTTTTTCTATAAAAGATTTCCATATTTTTAGTTCCATGTAGGTATATATAAAATATTAGATTTTTTTAGCTTCATCTAAGTTAAGACAGTATGTTTTTTTTAAGAAACTTTTGTTCCACCGATGAATTCTGAAGGTGTTGCGTGTTGAATGCTGGAACTCAACGCCGCGTTTTGCCTGGTCACCGGAGCGAGGAAAATGGGAAATGTTAAGTATTTAATTTCCTCTTTTGGGAATCGAATTCACAATCCAAAATATAGTGGTCCCAAAATACCTAAAAAGTTAATATTAAAATACGATCTAAATAAATTACCAAATATATCATAGTACCTAATTACTATTAGACTTTCAAATATTTTGACCTTACTTTGTTCACAGCTTACGAATACAAACAAATCACAAAATTATAATAATGATAATGATCAATTATTAAATAACGGCGTTGAGCTCCGCCACTCAACACGCAATGCAGCCACAAGCCGGCGAAAAGTCGGAAACGGTTGTATCATAATCGAAACGGAATGTCTTAACACTAGATCTCCAACTTCCCTCTGCCTACTCTGCTATGTTCATAGCATAAACTTAAAAAAAATATATTAACAAAAAAATCAACAAAAACCAATTAAAACTTACCATTCACTGGGTGGCCATGTACAATTAAAAATATATTTAAAATAAATATCGCTATACACGTGTAAATACTTGAGGCGTACATTATGAACAAAATAATTTTACATAAATAGAACGTGAAACGCTTATTCCTTATTCAATAGACTACGTTGATAGCTACTTATCCAACCTTTATATGTTCATTTCGTTTGTACGGTACTTTCCCATGATATACATACATACATACATACATATATACACAAATAAATATGTTTTTTTTTATCAGCTTCACGCTGTATTCCGCACACAGCAGGGTAGGCAGGGGGAACCTAGTGTTAAGACACTCCGTTCCCCACTTTCTGATGGATTCTGGAGGCGTTGCGTGTTGAGTGGCGGAACTCAACGCCGCGCTTTGCCTCGACACCAGAGCAAAGAAATGAAAATATAAATTTAAGTAAATATTTCATCTACTCGAGTGAGGATCGAACCCACAACTAGACGGTTTTCCAGTCACACTGCCCCTGTGCCCCCAAATACATAATTAATTCTTTATCTATTTATTCCTTTGTTATTGTCTTCTGCATGCTTGAAATGAAACAAATAAGCACGGTGGTGTAATTTTTTTTATAGTATGTCTGTGAATTTTACTTTTAATTACATTAATAGATTGTAAATTAAGAAGTAAATATAATAATTGCGCAGTGGAAAGTGAGGTAAAATCGATTTAGGCCATTGTCTTGCAATATTTTACAATCATATCAGTCAATATGTTACATTTTTTTATTTCTAAATAAATTATATACTACGTAAAACTAAATAGCATATTTTGTTAAAATCAAATCAAATTAACTTCACGCTGTATCCCTCACACAGCAGGGTAGGCAGAGGGAACCCAGTGTTAAGACACTCCGTTCCCCACTTTCTGCCGAATTCAAGAAACATTGTGTGTTGAGTGACAGAACTCAACACCGGCCACCAGCGAAGAAATAGAAATATACATTTAAGTAAATATTTCATCTCCTCGAACCCACAACCAGTCGATTTTACAGTCACACCTCGTACCGCTGCGCCACGACTGGCCTCACATCACGCATATTTTGTTAAGAATAATAAAATATGAAAACATTTTTCCGCTTCACGCTGTATCTCACATACAACAGACTAAGCAGCAGTAGCAGGAGCAGTATTAAGACACTTAGTCCCCCATTTTCCGTTGAATTTCGAAGGTATTGCGAACATCACACTAGAGCGAATAAATGAAAATATCAATTTAAATAAAAAAAATATTTCTTTAGTGGGTATCGAACTCACAACCAATCGCGTTGCCATTCTTCACTATAATGCTAAACGTCCTGGCACATTTTTAGTCTTTTTATTAAAACATTAGTTAAATATATTGTATATAATGAATTGTACATTTATTTTTTATGTATTCTCTCATCAAACTCTAATACTGTAATACTATTGTTAGTTTGTCACATTACTCACCATTAAACTTGGCTCTAATATCACATTTATGTTTTTATGGGAAATCATTACTTTTTTCAAGAAATTCTTATTATTAATCATTATTACTTTGTTATTATTAAATCGCTTTATTTTTCTCCGGTGTTTGATCTATTTTTCATACTTATTTTTTTTTCTTAATTAATTATTAATTGTCAGTTTTCACGTATTTTTCTTTATACATGTATAATCTACCTTATTACCAATTATCAAGTTCCAAGATCATCTAGAAGTAGCTTAGGTTTTTGATCAATGAGTAAATTAATCGCAAAATTGCCGGCTTTCTAATGTTAATATAACAATAACTGTTTGAATTAAATTGTTGAAATTTAATATACTTTATGCGGACTTTGATAAATGTGCTAAATTTCACGAATACAATTTGTGAAGACCTTAAAAGTAGCTTGATATGGTTAGTGTAAACACATTGCGCGTTTCCAGCTTTTTAACTTGGCTGGACACACAAGCGCGTGTCTTGATATTTCTATATTTCTATGGCAACAAATTTACTAATTTGCATAGCTACTGCTATACAAACAATTTTTTATATATATCATAGCCATTAATAGATAAAAAAATTTTTTTTGAGTGTGAAAGATATATTTTGTTATCATGATAATTCCTTCCTTTCAGTTGGCTACAACTTTGAAAGGCGTTTACTGGACTTTATCAATGAAATGATGATGCAGTAATTGTGATTAATTATTTTTATCAATTAATCGTATAAATAAAGAATTTTTATGCTGACCGTCACATTTCATATCATTTGTGACTGTAAGTAAGGATTATGAGCAGGCTCGGGGAAGAACCTTTTAAAGTACGTAAATACATATACATATAAGCTTTCCTTAAAGCTTTCCAAGTAAATTGATAGGCTTTTAATAATAATATTTGTTTCTCCTTGTGTTTTCTATACTTTAGAATTATTGTTTTGTGTAGGGGAATCTTATAAGTATAACGAATGGGTAAATTTTGATTTTGTGTTATTATATTAATATTAATATCTATCCTTAGTTTAATATTATGTTGTGATTTAGGTTAAAATTTACTGTTTCCTATATTCCATGAAGTAATTTATTTTAATCTTTCTATTTACATTTAGACGCCAGTCGTGGCGCAGTGGCACAAAGTGTGCCTGTAAATCGTCTAGTTGTGGGTTCAACCCCTACTCGAGGAGATGAAATATTTATTTAAATTTATATTTTCATTTCTTCGCTCTGGTGTCGAGGGGGAAGCGCGGCGTTGAGTTCCGCCACTCAACACTCAATGCCTCCAGAAATTTTCGGAAAGTGGGGAACGGAGTGTCTTAACACTAGGTTCCCTCTGTCTACCCTGCTGTGTGCGGGATATAGCGTGAAGCTAAAAAAAATACATTTTGCAATTACATACATAACTAATCGTTTCTTAAACTGATATACTACTGATTCGATTAAATTTGTTATACAAAGGTATAACAATTTCTATTTCATTTTAATTAACATTATTAATAAAATTTCTCCGAAAATGTTCCTTTTAACATTCAAATTGCATATTTTATGCATATTATCTTAATTAATTCCTTTTATTTAGCAATTTTTCTATTATATTCAATTTTTTTCTATAAAATCAAATCGTCGTGGTATACGGGAGAATCACAAAAGAACATAGAATTACCTACACGCATCCGTCCTTACTGTGTTTGTTTTCTATGCAATTATTTTTATTATTTACACACTATTTTTCTTTTTTTCAGCTTCACGCTGTATCCCTCACACAGCAGGGTAGACAGAGGGAACCTAGTGTTAAGACACTCCGTTCCACGCAAGAAATAATTACAATAAATATATATAAAATAATATATCTATTTTAACTAAACTAACAATTTAATCTTAAAATAATAGTCAATCGACGTCAATTACTTTGTGAGTCATCCTTATCTTTTTATCATACACATGTTGATATTATTATACTTTTGTAGTAAACAAGTTGATGTTTCATTAAATTTGCCTATTATGATGACGTTGTTTTCAATTCAAATAAATCCGGGGGAATGCCTGAATAAATAAATATTCGTTTGCCCCAGTTTGATTTCATTTAAAATTGTGATATAAAAAAAAAGAGACCAGTCGTGGCGCAGTGACTGGAACCGACTGGTTGTGGGTTCGATCCGCACTTGGGGAGATGGTATATTTAATTAAATATATATTTCCATTTCTTCGCTCTGGTGTCGAGGCAAAGCGCGGCGTTGAGTTCTGCCACTCAACACGCAATGCTTTCGGAATTCAGCAGAAGGTGGGGAACGGAGTGTTTTAACACTAGGTTCCCGCGTGTGAAGCTGAAAATTGTGATATAATTGATATAAAAGGACGAATCTACTATGTAGATTGTTTATATTTCTAAAATATTATAATATGAAGTAAACAAGACAATTTCGATAACAATCGATGCACCTTATCAGCATAAACTTGATCGTTTAAAAGGTTATCATAAGAAAAAAGTGCGCATCATATGTAGATATTATGGACCAAGTAAGAGACCAGTCGTAACGCAGGGGCACAAAGTGTAACTGCAAAAACCATTGGTTGTGGGTTCGACCCCACTCGAGGAGATGAAATACTTACTTACATTTATATTTCCATTTCTTCGCTCTGGTGTCGAGGACAAGCGCAGCGTTGAATTCTGCCACTCAACACGCAATGCTTCCAAAATTTGGCAGAAAGTGAGGAATAGAGTGTCTTAACACTAGGTTTCCTCTGCCTTCCCTGCAGTGTGTGGGATACAGTGTGAAGCTGATTTATTTTAGTAAATAAACAATGGTGTTGTTTAAGCGGGTCAACACGCACGCCGATCGCTAGTGTATAAATGATGAAATGAAACATTAAGTATTAGTATCTAAAATCGGCTTAGTTGTTTTTATTTAACGTTTATTTCACAACTTAATTTACGACTACGTAAACAGATGTAAAGATTAAATATCCGACCTTCATATAAGTATATATATATATCCTCATAGAAATATGATCAATTAAAAATATTTAAAAAATAGTATTCTCTCTTGCCAAACGATAATTCTTAGTAAATTATGTAATCTTTGGGTAGCGGAAATTTGTAAAAATCTTCCTACAGAGATGCTAACAACATAAATAGGTTGTAACAAGCGTATAAAAATTTCGACGTAGCTTGATGAGAACGTATGGCTTAGTGGTCAGAGCGCCTGGTCGGTTCCAGGAGGCGCGGGTTCGAGTCTCGCTACGTTCAAATTTTTATACATTTTCTAAATAAGTATTTTTCTTTCCTAAGTGTGGAATAACACTTTAAAAATATTTAAAAAAGGAAGTTACAATTAATATAATTGAAATATTAGATAGATAAGGGTTTTAATTAAAAGATTCTTTAGAATAATAATTTATTATATTTACAATATTTTAGCAAATTTTTTATATCAGTTCCAAATAAATTTCTTTAATGTTAGAATTAATTAAAGCATTTTTTTTGATTGATCGATTGATTGATGAAATTTTTATGTACACGTTCTGGATGTAAATGTAATTTTCTCGATATATATAATTTACTTTACTTATACTGGCCAAATACATTATGTATTAATTATATGCTTATTACTTATTTAAGCAGTAGACATTTAAATTTGTAAAAATTATATTGAAAATTAATTATCATGTCTTTATAATAACTTTTTTTAAACTTCTTTTGTAAATCTGTCCCATGTAGAGATTTCATTAAACAACGCGCTTCCGGGACACTCGGTAGCGGTAACTTGACGGTGCCCGACCAGTTTATACTCTGGACTAATGTAACCCAGATCCACTCCTCTTGCGATCAGCTTCTTAGTGGTCTCCAATTGAACAGCTGGTGGTACAGCCGCTGTAAAATAAATATTAGATTGCATTTTATTTTATTTAGGCTTTTAGTCATGGGGGACGGGCACAAAGTGACTGTAAGTGAGACAGGTTGTGGGTTCGATTCCCACTCGAGGAATTTTTCGCTCCGGCATCGAGGCATAATTCGGCGTTGAGTTTTGCCACTCAACACGCAATGCCTCCAGAATTCGTCGGAAAATGGGCTCGCTGTAACTAGTACAGCGTGACGCTAATTTCTTATTTCATTTTATTTATTATTTTTTTCGTGCCAATATCTTGTTAAAAAAGTAATTTTAATTCTAAACATCAACCCATTGCCTTTCATAAGCGAGAAGAAAAGAACTCATTAAGCAATTTGTAAGAAATATATATTAAAAGTAATTTCCGAAAAGTATGGCGTAATATGCGGCTATTAACAGCGGTTATTCAACTTGTTATAGGTTTTTTCCCTATATATTTTTCTTCGAATACTTGGACTTTGAACTACTCGGAGGTCTAATGGGAAAATAATTATATAGCGTTAAGTATCTAAATCATTCATTTAATCTGTTTTTAAACTAAGACTTTTTTCTGCTCCAAGAAATTGTAGTTCTGGATATTTGAAATTAATTTTACCTTAACTATTTATTTATTATACGATATTCTTTTCCCCAAGAACTTTGCTAGTTCTTGGGAAAGAATAAAAAATGTGTTTATAAAGAAGGTAATGTAATCTAAAATATATCTTATATACTATAGTGGCGCAGTGGCACAAGCGCTTGACTGTAAACGCGACGGTTGCGCGTTCGATTCCCACTTGGAGGAATTAATTATAATTTGTTAATATTTTCATTTCTTTCCAGTAACTTCAGCCACTTAACACGCAATGTCATGAATATTCAGGAAAAAGTCGGAAACGGAGAGTTTAAACTCTAGGCTCTCTCTATATGCGGTATATACAGTGAAATTAAAAAAAAAACATAAATAAATAATTTTTAGATACTTACAGACCCAATCGCCGATGAGCACGATACCTATACTGTTCGAATTAAACCCGTATGCATGAGCACCGACGTATTCCCAACCTCGACCTTCGTAGGCCACTCCGTCGCTACCTACTGCGAAACTGAAATATAAATTAAATTATTATTTAATTTAATTTAAATAAAAAAATATAATTTTATATTTAAAATCATATTTTTTCTCATGTCAATTAAAGTCTAATATAGTAAATATTAATTATATGTATATAATATGGATAAGTGACGTCAAATGACGTTTGGTATTTTCAAACTTTATCGTATGGAGGCCAGTCGTGACGTGGTGGTGACAAGGTTTTGACTGTAAACACGACAGATTGTGGGTTCGATTCCTACTCGAGGAAATTAAATACTGAAGAAAATTAAAATCATTTTCTGCTCTGTGTTGTAAAGGCAAAGCACAGCGATGAGATTCTCCACTTAATATGCAATGCTTCTAGAATTTGACGAAAAATGAGAAACGACGAGTCTCTTAACACTAGGTTCCCTCTGCCTACCCTGCTGTGTGTAGTGTAGCGTGTGAGGGATACAGTGTGAAGCTGATTTTATTTTTGATTTAATTCTGTATCTTTTCACAATATCTTTTTTTATTTAAGAAAGCAATTAAATATTACGTGAGTAAGTATGTATATTGATTTATCTAACCTTCATCAATTTTATCAAATTACATCGATAAAATTTGATTGGTATCTTAGCTAATATTGTAAAATCAATCGGACATCGCACTACCGATACTTATCACTTTGTTTATGACAGCTACATAATAGTTGAGGCCAGTCGTGGTGCAGGGGCACAAGCGTGTGGCTGTAATGCGAGGGTTGTGGGTTTGATATCCACTTTAAATAATAGATTATTATTATGAGTACTTTCCTTTGACACCCAGGCAAAAGCCCGGCGTTGAGTTCCGCCATTCAACACGCAATGCGTCGAAAATGTCAGCGGAAAATGGGGAACGCAGTGTCTTAACACTAGGTTCCTTCTGCCTACTATGCTATATGTACGATATTGCGTGAAAAAATTAAAAACAAAAACTAAACTAGCTTCACGCTGTATCCCTAGCGGGGTAGTCAGGGCGGAGCGCCAAACGCTATGGTGAAGCTATTTTTTTTTTAATTTAAAGCTTTGCCTAATAATATACTTACAGTCAATGTTCGATAGCAAAGTATAATATGTTCTCTGAAATCTTATAGATGACGATCGTTCCTCAATTATTCATATCAGTAAATATAAATACTTTTTTAATTTTCTTAGTACAGATATACATCAAATTTAATGAAGACATTATTTCTTTGCAGTGATAACTTTGATAATAAGGCAAAAGCCTTGTTGTTGAATTTATATATGTATAATATAGATATATATAGATATATATAGATATATACCTACAACTACATTTGTGTTAACTATAAAACACAAAATCCCGTTTTTACCGTTGCAGTAGGAATTTCGAGATATTCTCTTTGAGTGCTCTCCTACACCCCAAGGATTTAAGAAATATTTATATGGTTGTATAAAATTTATCTTGTAATCCGTAATGAACATTTTATCTTAATTATTGGGGAGAGTACGATTTCCGGGGCGCCGCGATTTGAAACTACTTTTAGGTTCTACGCGTCAAAATAAAGTGAAAATGAAGAATAAAAAAATTCGATATCTCGCTTCGTTGGCGAGATATCGACTATCGATTTTTTTTTTTATTTCGTTTTTGGCAAATATTTCAATTTGTCAATTTTTGTAAGGTATATATGTCAAATAAATTGAAAATGGGAATCTTGCTTTGTTACAAACTGTGCACAATTTTTTAACAATGGAACAGTCAATTTTTTTTTTCATTTTTTTCATATATAAATATGAAACAAAATATAAAAAAATAACGATATTTATTCTTATTTATTTTTATTCTATTAAAAACTAGATTTTTTTGTGACCGGGGGGGTTAGGTTAGTTTAGAAACAGTTTTTTTATATAATTTATAGAAAATTCAATTTCGAAGCGAAAATACCTCTTGATTTCAAATTTCAAAGCGAAAATATTTTTGCAAAAAACAAATATATTCTAAGATATTTGCAGAAATAAATATTTTTTTAGTTTTTCGATAATCGATATCTCGCAAACAAAGCGAGATATCGATTTTTTTTATTCTTTATTTTCACTTTATTTTGACGTATAGAACCTAAAAGTAGTTTCAAATCGCGGCGCCCCGGAAATCGTACTCTTGCCTAATTATGAACATTTTATATTAATTTTATTTAATCTTTTTTTAATTTATCAATTAAATTAAATTTATTTATAATGAATGTTTATTTTTATGCATGTAGATTTAGATTATAGTGTTAGATTAAGTTAGTAAGTGGAAATTGAAGTGAATAACTGGACTGTCTTAAGCAGATATTGTATAAATATAGAAATATATGTATGTAATAACATAAGTCTAGTTCTAGGTAATATCTACAGAAAAAGTATTAAAAGAAATATAAAAATAACAAAAGGTACGGACCATAATTCTGAAAAAAAAACCCCAAGGATACACATTACAAACTTCAGCGTTCTAAGCGGCTGTATTATGGCTGTACGTTGTCAGTCACTCAGTAACGGACCAGTTTTATTTATTTTTAACATTTTTAAAGTGTTATTCCACACTTAGGAATTCCACAAACAGTCGTTTTTTCTAAATAGTTTTAATATTTTTTCTTTCTTTACTTTAAAAGATAATTTAAGAGGAATTAGTGTTACTCTCCATTCTGTTGAGACACTCCGTTATCCATTTGGCAATTTTGGGGGTATTGGGAATTGAGGGGTGGAACGCTTTGCCTCGAGACCAGAGCGAAGAAATATAAATATTAAATAATTCATTTCCTTGAGTAGGAATCGAACTCATATTCTGTCGTGCACACTTACAGCACATTTTGTGCACATGCACCACGACTGGCCTCGACTAGATTTTAAATATGAGACAAAATTAAATTATCATAAATAAATTATTTACTTGTAGCCTATATCAGACCATCCATTGCTATTCTGATGGGTGTTCTGTATCGAGCGCATGGCTGCAATGCACTCTATCTTATTTTGACAAGCTCTGGGTATGTACGTGTGATGGATGACCACGTATGGCACTGGTGTCCTCAATATGGAGTGTCCCTTGGATGGTGACGCTCCCCATTGTTCCCGAGAGACTAATTTCAAATCATTATCTGTAAAAATGTATTGTATTAAAATATAATATGTTTTTATAAAGTTTTACGCTGTATCCTGTAAACAACAGGGTAGACAGAGGGAACCTAGTGCTGAGACACTCCGTTTCCCATTTTCCGCCGATATCTGGAGGCATTGTGTGTTGAGTGGCGAAACTTAATGCCGCGCTTTGTTTCGATATCAGAGCAAACAAGTTTTATTATTAAATATTTCATTTCCTCGAATGGGGATTGAACCCGCTATCATTACCAGACAGACCCACACTTGTGCCCCTGCATCACGATATACTATGATTTTAATAACTTAAAAAGTTATAAAATTTTAGTTTTAAACATTAAGTTTGAGCTCGTTAAACATAGTAAATAATATTAATGGATTAGGTGGATAGCTAAAATTATAACTTTACCTACAATTCCTACATCTCTAAAAAACACGATTTTTTTCACACATACTTTATTACAATTTAATAAAAAAAAACACATTATTTGTTATTTTTTAAATTTAAACATTAATTCTTAACTATATTACGAAGAATTTGACTATATTATTAGAAACAAAACAAGGAACTTACCCCTATTGCCAACGATCCGTGGTGGGGGAAGACTTAAAACGCTGACCACAACACTCAATAACAGTAATAGTGGAGTTATTCCCATTTCTTAAAATAAAAGGAAACTTGTAAACATACTATAAAACTATATAATTCAAATTTGTTAGTCAAAATGTATGGTCCGACTTCATTTGAAACCTACAAAATTTTCCACTCAACTGGTTTTACGATTGACCTTACAAATAGTCACCTAAACTTGTTGAATAGAAAAAAAAACGTATGAAAATGGCGGCATTTCATTTTTTATAATAGATGATTGTGTGTAATATTAGAATGAATATCATTAGCTTCACGCTGTATCACACATAGCGGGGTAGGCAGAGGGAACCTAGTGTTAAGACACTCCGTTCCCCACTTTCCGCCGAATTTTGAAGGCATTGCGTGTTGAGTGGTGGAGCTCAAAGCCGCTCTTTGCCCCGAAACCAGAGCGAAGAAATGGAAATATAAATTTAAATAAATATTTCTTTTTCTCCAGTTTTATCGAACCCACCACCGTCGCGTTACAGTCACACCCTTGTGCCCCTGGGCCACGACGGTCTCAGAATTATTAACTATAGTTAATATACTTAAAACCCACAGAAAAGGCTTTTACGTTGTTCTTATAAAAATCTGCTTCACGCTGTATCACGCACACAGCAGGGTAAAGATAAAGGTAAATCCAAGTGTTAAAACACTCCGTCACTCGTTTTCCGCCGAATTCTGGAAGCATTGCGTGTTGAGTAGCGGAATTTAATGCCGTGCTTTACCTCGACACCAGAGCGAGGAAATGAAAATATAATTTTACTTTACTTACTTTAAAAAATGTTACATAGGCTACATTAAAGTTTCAATTTTAAGATTTCTATTTCACTTTTCCTTCATCTGACTTCAAAAGAATTATACAATAAAAACTTACCCAATAAAAATACAAAATTAAATAAAAAAAAAATTAAAAATTATAATGTGTTAACTTTGGTAACTTTACAACTAATGCGTGTTGAACTGCTTGTTTTTATACATATATATATGCTAATAACATATAATATTAGATAAGAAATCGGGTCTTCACAAAGATTCGGGAAAGATACGCTACTACGACTTGTGATAATGTAATCGTCGACTTTTCAAGTGTATAATCTTAAAGGGGAAATCACTTTTACCACCATATTCAAATTGATATATCTTATCTATTTTAAAATGGAAGCATCTTCTGTATTTCTTATGATATTTATTGCGTAATAGCATACTTACGTTGAGGGTAGACGTGGTGCAGCAGAAGTAAACGCCACACGTTGTGAGTTCGATTTCCACTCGAGGAATAGTATTTTCATTTTCCATGTCTGCTGCAGCAGAGCAGTCTTTAGCTGCAGTTTAAGACAAAACGGCCACTGAAGCCGCCATTCAGTACGCAAGGAATTCGGGCGGTAAATGGGGAACTAAATGTCTAAACACTGGATTCCCTCTGCCTCCCTGCTGTTTGATGATACAGTGTGAAGTTTTCAAACGTACAGTAAGGTAAAATCGGATTAGAAGCCACACTTTCTAAAAATCGTACTTATAACCATAAAAATTGGGAATATGTTTTGTGAAAACATATTCACAGGCGATATAAATAAATTTTTATTTAATCATAAATTTTTGCAATAATTTTTCTTAAAATATAAAAGGTCACAATTTAAAAGGTATATATACTCCAAGCTGAAAGCTTTTCATCTGTCGGTTTATTGTAGTTTTGTTTTTAAATATAAATATTTTATTGTTGTGACGCATTACGCTTATATTTGAGCAAATTGCGCGACGCACTACGATCGATATTAAAAAAACAGAAATTTAAAAAATTGAAACTTAGCAGATTTTACATAACTAAATTAGTACAAGTTTATTTACACAATTAATTTGCACGACAAGCTTTTATGATCATATAAATTGTGTATAAGAAGGTTATAAGTTGATAGTTACAATTTAAAAGAAAAAAAAATCTTCTTAGAGCATTTCAATAAAAGGTTTTTTAAAAAGAACTTTTTTTGCTTTTATTTTTTTCGGATTGTTCTCAACGACCCCTTTCATTTGATGCTCATATTGTAGAAGTGCATTAAAAATAACTATTCCGCCATCTTGGATGGTCCGCCATATTGTATTTAAAATGACGTTTATTTATTTTATTTATTTTATTTAACACTTTATTACACCAACAAGAACAATTACAAAAGAACAAAAACAATGACACAGAAAAACATTGGTGTAAGGGCGGCCTTATCACCGCAGGTGATCTCTTCCAGGCAACCCCTACAGTAAAAAGATCATAGAACACAGGATTTTAGGTTGGTGTACAAATGAACTAATTATCTATAATAGACTTACTTAAAAGTTACATGCTATATGTTACATAAAAATTTACTTATATAG
>JAATLQ010035700.1:0-31366 GCA_013421005.1 Heliconius erato x Heliconius himera
ATATATATATATATATATATATATATATATATATATATATATATATATATATATATATATATATATATATATATATATATATTATAGTGTTAAGACACTCCGTTCCCCACTTTCCGCCAAGTTCTGGAGGCATTGCGTGTTAAGTGGTTAAGTGGAGCTCAACGCCGCCGTTTTTATCTCGACACCAGAGCGAAGAAATGAAAATATAAATGTAAATAAATATTTGATTTCCTCAAGTGGGGATCGAACCCACAACCAGTCGGTTTTACAGTCACACTTTGTACCCCTGCGCCACGACTGGCCTCAATCTACTATTTTACTTAAATTAAACATGTTTCCCCTGTAATTTAACGAATCAGAGAGGTTCGATTGTTCATGACGTATTGTACATATTTCTAATATTAACGAAAGCCGATTATAAAAGTGGTTTATTCATATTATATTTCTATCGAAACTGCCGATTTCGATATTTTACGTAGAATTACAAATTCTCTATTGTTAGTTCAATTTTCGATTATTTGATATAATTTTTTATTCATTTTTTGTAAAGATTCGATATAACAACGCAAATACTTAACATACAGTCAAAAATACCAAAAGTGTTGACGAGTCCGTTATTTATATATATATATATATATATATATATATATATATATATATATATATATATATATATATATATATATATATATATATACGACTGGTTGTGGGTTCGATCCCCACTCGAGGAGATGAAATATTTACTTAAATTTATATTTCCATTTCTTCGCTCTGATGTCGAGGTTAAGCGCGGCGTTGAGTTCTGCCACTCAACACGCAATGCCTCCAGAATTGGGGAGAAAGTGGGGAACGGAGTGTCTTAACACTAGGTTCCCTCTGCCTACCCTGCTGTGTGCGGGATACAGCGTGAAGCTGATTTATTTATTTATTTTATTTTATTATAGTTGTCAATCAATTCTGCTTAAATCAATAATCATGTATTTTAAGCGGGCGAAGCCGTGGGCGGGCCGCTAGTATTAAATATATCATTACTTAGACTGGCTTCATACACTATATACATACATACGCTAGGTGAAAAATGATGTTTTTTAAAAATATATATTCTTAAGCACCAGTTGTTTTAAGTGTGATGTAAAACCGACTGGTTGTGGGTTGGATCCCTACTCGAGATTATTATTACTTAAATTTATATTTCTATTTCTTCGTTTTGGTGTCAAGGACAAGCACGGCGTTGAGTTCTGCCACTCAACACGCAGTGCCTCCAGAATTCGGCAGAAAGTGGGGAACGGAGTGTCTTAACACTAGGTTCCCTCTGCCTACCCTGCAGTGTGCGGGATACAGCGTGAAGCTGACTTATTTTTATATTCTTAAACACCCCAAGACAAGGCCAGATCAAATCACTACTTGGTAGTATTTACTAGTTTTACTAAAATATATATAATAACCGTGAATCATTTGTCCGTATGTAACAGTAATTGATGCTAAATAGTTCTGAACGCTGCATACCACAGTCCACAACGACTACAAAATGAAGAAGATTAAAATCAAAGAGCGAGGACACAACGTCCAATATTAAAAGTACTTATAATGACTCAGCATTGTAAAATAGACTAGTTTTAATGATTACTATAGTTTTTATTCCGTTTAATTGGTGACTAAAATTAGATTTAATTTGATGTTTATAGTATATATACAGTACCTTAACCCTATAAACTTAGGGTAAGGGTAGCGACCAAATTAAAGCTGCAGTAGGGGGTCCTTTACATGAGTGTAGTGGCTTTTAGCCTGTGGAGATAAGTGGCGAAAGTTTGGGAGGCGTATAACATCTGCGACTAATGTCACTTTGTGATGACCACGACCTTTGCTTGGCTTTGGCTCTGACAAGAGTGTTATGACTAAGAAGAAGAAGAAGGGTAGAGGACACGTAATAGTACCTGTCCTCGTGGTCATGTTGCTATAGGGCAAAATTTTGTACTTTTAAGAAGGTTCCGTACCTCACAATTAAAAAACCGAACCCTTAAAGGATCACTTTCTTGTCCGTCAGTCATGAACATTTATCTCAAAATCTCGTGGATGTATCGATCTGAAATTATTATTAAATATTCTGGCCCTCAGTTCCTTGAAGCACAGAAACAATAAAGCTGCTAAGTCCACACAGTCAAAGGACACGAGCGTTTATTACATCGTTATAACTGCATTTTGTATGAAATTCACCGTGTAATCAAAACCCATAGAGTACGTCCCATGGGTCTACAATTGTGAAATCTTGCATAGTGAGAATTTGCAATACGAGTAAATAAAACATCCAAAATCGAAAATTTATAGAAAATTCATAGGAAAAATAATATTACAAATTTATAATTGTAGTTTATTCACTTAAAATGTATACACACGTCTGCAAATTTAAATGTTTCAGCTTTTACTTACTTACTTAAATTAATTTCTCGCTTTATCCCTAGCGGGGTAGTCGGAGAGGACGGAGCGACAAACGCTACGGTCTCTACATACCTCTTTCGCCTCGTCCACTATCATCAACCTCTTCATACATGCCCTCCGGGGGTCCTCATGCTTTTTACGTGACCTTCCTCCAGTATCTTTTATACTGTGTTTTCGAAGATCAACCGAGGCTCCCCCTATCTCTCTTACCAAACAACTCAAAATTCAACTTTTATAGTTTGATAAATTGTAAAATTGACACGGAACCCTCGGTATGCGAGTCCGACTCGCGATTGACTGGTTTATTAATGTATTTTTGTATACTTCTATACGACTCTAATTTTGAATCAGTTTTTGTTGTAATGTAAAAAATATTTGTTGTTTCACAAGTTTTTACAGTTAGTGAAAACGACAAACAACAAACAATATATTATGCATGTGGTATATTTCACATAATTGTGTGTTTGCGTGTGTACCATTATCTCGAAATTAAATAACTGCAGAATGTTCCCACAGCCCTTGTTGGTTACTGCCGTATTATATTAATCATGCTCATATTTAACCTGAATAATGCCATAAGAAATTTCAATTGTTCAATTTGCTTAAACAATTTAATTATATCGCGGCGTTGAGTTCCGCCGCTTAACACTCAATGCTTTTAATTAAAAATCAGTTTCCCGCTGTAATCCTGCACACAGCAAGGAAAAGTAGGCAGAGGGAACCTAGTGTTAAGACACTCCGTTCCCCACTTTCTGCCGAATTCTGGAGGCATTGCGTGTTGAGTGGCTGAACTCAACGTCTCAATGCTTTATATTTATTTTATTTATATAAAAAGAGTCCTATATGAAATATATGATAAATAGGACGTCTACAATTGAAAAAAATATTGTATATTATTTTTAACTTCCTTGTTCTCTTCTGTGTCTTCGTAATAAATGGACACTTGTGATAGGTTCCCTCGCTCAAACGAGCAGCATTGAGCTCCGCTGCTCAACGTTTTCAGATTTTTATTTGTGGGATACAGCGCGAAGCAAAAATATAATCCAAATAATAAACATAAGTCTAGTAACCTGTAGTATTTAATTTCTTCTATATGAAATCATCGTGTAATGATTGAGATCATCGAAATCGCATCATCTTTAATAATTTAATTTATTACCCCTCAAGTTCCCACACTGCACGAAGGATGTTAGCACATTTTTGTTTATACAATTTTTCAAAGGAAACTGCCTATATGTATGTAGGTACAACGTATTGTGCGACGAATGAAAGTGTAAACCAAATTGTATATATGTAAGAAAAAGAATACGAGGCCAGTCGAGTGCAGTGGTACAAAGTTGTGACAGTATACGTTGTGGGTTCAATTCCAACTCAAGGAAATAAAATATGTAATATTTTTATTTCTTAGCTCTGGTGTCGAGAGAAAGCGCAGCGTTGAGTTTCGCCACTCAACACGCATTGCCTCAAGAAGTCTGCGGAACATGGGGAACGGCGTATCTTTACACCAGGTTCCCCCTGCCTACCGTGCTGTGCGCGCGTGCCGCAACAAAAAAAAGAATACGAAATAAAAAATAATAGCAGTATTGTTAACGTTTCATATTCACACCGACACTCGGTCACAAGAAAGATAATTTTAAATGACGACTTGAATTCTTTAATTGCAACAATTAACTAGGTGTCACTTTACAGCGGCAGAGATAAAGAAGGAGTTAAATATAAACAAAAAATACAGACAAACAGATTTTATATTATGTTTAGTTTATTTCTTTACTAGAGGGCGCGCGCGGCTTCGCCCGCTTATTCTAAAAAAACCACGAAACACGTGTTCAATGAAATATTTTTAACAGTCTGAATTTAAATTTTTATAAAAATCGGTGGCAATTTAAAGATTTTTCCATATAAACTTTCAACCCCTATTTCATCCCTTTACGGTTAAAATTTTTCAAATTCCCTTCTTAGTGGATGTCCAGAATATGAAAATAAACATCTGCCCAAATTTCACGTTTCCACCATCAGCGGTTACGGCTCTGCGTGCGTCTTACCTCAGTCAGTCAGCACAAGTCCTTTTATATATATAGATAATAATTATTATAATTACTTATGTTTCACCCATCCAGTACAAAACAGGGTGGGTAGACGGAAGCTAGTGTCAATAACCAAGACTTCTCGTTCCCCACTCTCCGCCAATTTATCAAGAAATTTAGTGTTGAGCAGCGGAACTTACGTCGTGCTATGTTTTGTTACCAGAGCGAGAAGATGAAAATAATGCATTCACCGAGTGGGAATCGAATGTACAACCGTTGCGTTTATCTTTTGATTATTTTCTTGAATTGTTTAAGTAATTGTTGTTTCACTTACAGATGTAACTAGCGTAACGACTAGAGACAACGTGATCGTAATAACATATAACTATTTTATGTCATGCATTAAAGTCTAAATGAAAGATACTGATGTTTTTTGTTTTCTCTATCTCCTACACTTGAAGGAGTTTGCATCTACTTAAAAACCTTTCTGTTCACAATTTTTTTATCCAAACAAAGACATACTCTTGAATTTTGGAACTTAAAACCTGTTCCAAAAAACCAAAAGATTAAGAATATGTTAAATGTTTCTAGCGGAATTAGAACCCACATTTATGTTATGTTCATTATTAGTGATAACGTGCTAATATATAAAATACAATTGTTTTATAATAATGACCTTTACAAAGTATTAAGTCACAGTAATACGGGTGACAATATCGATATTTGGTAACTTTCAAATGGTTTTTTTTTATCTTACAACAGGCTTGAGGTCGTCCTGGCGCGTTGGAACAGCGTATGACTGTAAAAATGATGAATATTTGTTCCAACCCCATTCATATCTAATTATTATATTTCTTCTTCTACTTCTTCACTATTTTCTATTGTAGAATGTCTCGAAAATTGAGCGTAAAGTGGAAAACGGAATGTTTTAACATAAGATTCCTTACTATGTGGGAACCGCGTACAAAAACAAGGACATGCTTGTTTTATGCGTTTTTTTTAAACAAATTTAGTAATAGGCTAACTAACTAACAAGTAATAGAGTAGAAATCCAAATATTCTAAAAGCCATGTAAAATATATTTCTGTTAGCGTAATATTCTGAGGAATGACATTAAAGTTAAAAAGTTGCGTGATCTCATTTAGCTTATCGCTTCAATTGTAAAAAGAAATAAAAAATTATGTTTTTGTGCCTGACTGTTATATGACGTGTGTAGGTTCGATTCAAACTCGGGGGAATGAGTTATTTTTATTTCTTTTCTCTGAAAATAAAACGTTGAACTTGAGTTCCACTACTCAACATGCAATATCTGGGAAAGTGAGGAATGCAGTGTCTTAAGACAAGTCTCTGTAAATCTATCTTGATATTTGCTGGATACAGCGTGAAGCTTAATTAAACAAAATTACTTGATAGAAATATAAAATTTACTTATTCGCTTTTGTCGTAAACTCTCCTCTAGGTATTATTAGTGTAAATATTATAGATCAATGTAAAATTTATTTTCTTATAAATTTCTAAGTTTCAGTTCAGCTTCGATCCTTAGTAAACGAAGTTTATTATTGACCAGATGTCGTAACTAGGAAGGAGACTTCTTAAAGCAGGAGAAATATTTACTTAATAAGAAACGATAAAACTTATTATTTTATATTTTATGGTACTGCCATATCATGCAATGGTAGTCCTGCACCTTACAATTATGTCACACTAACAATCAGATGGCTAATTGGATGAGCTCATTATACGTATTGTGTCAGTCATGTCACCAAGGTTATACTGACTGACAGCTGGAATACTGACATAAATAGTGTTTAGTGCATGGAGGGTTTAATTGAATAAGAAAATATATCTATCTACATTAAGAAAGAAAAAAAAAATTTAATTAAAACTTTTATGGTTCTTGATTATAACTGTGTGGAAATTATGCAGTTTTTAAACTAAGTTGTTTTCAGCAAAGGGAACCTTTTCGCCCAATTATCGAAATATTGTGTGTTGAGTGACGGAACTTAACGTCGCGCTTTTTTTCTTGTCAAAGCGGTTGAGTTATGACTTTAATAGTGCTAAAATATATTTGTGTATAAGTGTAATGTTACAAGTGCAAAAATATGGACTTGACCCAATAACGTTACTTATAATTTTATTATACAAATTCTAAAAAATGCAAAAGAAAACAAAAATCTAAAAAATAAAACGAACATCTAACTAAAACACGTAAAACAGTAATTAACGTAGGTTAAAGCGACACACAACCACAAGAAGTATTATATGCTAAAGGCTAACGAAACGAACCACGATGATATCATCGCTTCACCCCAGTACTTGCTGGATTTCCGCACTCATTTCTGGATCGATAGCATCGCCGGTCGCCCTTCACAAGTATAATGGCGCCGACGGTGCATGCCGCGGTGTTAGGTTACAAACGCTTTGCATATCACTTAGTAGATGTTATTCTTTAAGACGTTACGGTTAGTTTTAAAAATTACATTGTTTTAATTTTATTTTAATTTTAAGAGTCGTAACTTTTTTCGATTGCTTCAAAAGCTTTCTTTTGACACTAAATCATGGCGCAAGGGCGCCATGATTATTTAATATTTTTATTTCTTTACTCTGGTAACGAGGCAAAGTGCGGCATTGCGTTTTACCACTCAACAGAAAATACCTCGAACAGAAGTATCTTAATGAGAAAAGAGTGTCTTAACACTAAGTTCCCAACTTTCGTTTAAGTGCGGGGTACAGCTTGGAGCTAATAGAAAACATTAAATTAATAAAATGATAGTATTGATTATGAAAATTTAAAAATCTAAATGATTTATACTGTATTCATAAATAAAACAACACTAATATAAAATAGTATGTAATAAAAGTAAATAAACATTTATTCAGAATGTATGCAAATTTTATTCATTATTTCTCAAACAAAAACTTCACTAATTTTAATACCACCTTGAGAAGATTTACTACTTACATATAAATTATTATAAAATTGTTATTATTTATATATTCACTACGAGAATTTTTATTTTATTTATGTTAATAATATTTGCAAGATTTAAATCACATTTTTAAAATATTAATTTGTACTGATAGAAAACATGCTGCGTTAATTTTTAAAAGCTTAAAACTAATTTCTAGATTTCATACTTATATAAATATATATATTATATTGTAATGTATTGAATATACATTAAATAATCTTTATTAATAATACTATACGTTACTGAGTGACTGACAGACAACTCACAGCCAAACCTACACTATGCGGCGTAGAAATCAGAAATTTGGCTTATAAATTCCCTGGTGAGTGAAGGGGAACAGAATGTGAAGAGTTCCCGAAGGCATTGCTTTCTGAGCGGCGGAACTCAACGCCGTGCTTTGCCTCAAATTATTTAGCAATATGTTTCTCATATTGCTGGATTTGTAAAGGGAATTTAGTTAAGACACTTTACGCCCTAATAGACACTAGAATTCCCTTACAAATACGTACTAAGTAGGAAATTGCTACCTCTTAAAGTTTTAAGTACTCAATGGCTTAGTATTGTTAACACAAAGCTTTTCCTTTTAACATTCTAAACAAGTGCATAGCACGGAACAGCGGGGGGTAGCCGGTACGAAGTCCATTGTGAAAGTAGCGCGACGCACTTCGCAAATGCAGATGTGTTGTCTTGGGAAATTACACTTTTGATTGTTAATTAAAATGAGGTTTATTAAGTTAGCTCTGTGGTTAATGTTTTAATAATATAATATAAGTAACTTTACGTGGTGGCAGTTCAAATTTATCGCGAAGTCTCCTTATTTTGTAGTCAGTAACAACACGTTAATTGAATTTCACATTAGATTTGTACGTAAAATAAATAAATTTTTATTCGCTTTGAAACAATATTTGAAGAAAAGAGTCTCGTATCGCTTTCTAAATTTGGGAAAGTTTCGGACATACTGAAATCTATAAGAATAAAATAATTTATGAATAAATTATCTATTTATTGCAAAATTCCTAAGAAGATGTTGTCAGTCGTGGCGCAGTGGCACAAATTGTGACTGCAAACGTGACTGGTTGTAGGTTCGATCCCCACTCGAGGAAATGAAATATTTATTTATATTTATATTTTCATTTCTTCGCTCTTGTGTCAAAGCAAAGGACAGCGTTAAGTTATGCCAGTCATAGCGCAATGCCTCCAGAATTCGGCGGAAAGTGGGGAATAGGGTGTCTTAATACTAGTTTCCCTCTGCTTACCCTGCTGTGCGCGGGATACAGCGTGAAACTGATTTTTCTAAAAAGATAGCAAGGTGAAAGAAATAATGTAAACAATTAAAAATAAACTTATTAACCCTCCACCAAGCATGAAGTACCAATGATGAAGTCATCGCTGATTTTACAATATTAATGTTATGGTAATTTGTCTTTATATAGATTTAACTAAGTTTTTATTACTCTAGAGTCTAGGTTGCTTAAAAGAAATATGGATAAATTCAAACTTATGAAAAATTTACATCCATATTTTGTATTTATATAAAATTGAATAATATATTTTAATTTAATACTTATTACAGTTTATTCGAGTAGACTAAAAGTAGACTGTAGAAGACCCTAATAACGTTATATCGCCTTCTAGCGTCTACTCATTTTTATAATCTTCACGTATCTCCAGCAATATGCATGATGCTATGAGATATTTTAGTGAATCCATTCTACTCTCATCCTCGATTAACTAAATGTTTTGTACTGGTTTTTTTTGTTTTTTCTTTGCATGCATGCTTTATTTTTTTTTACCTATGGAAAGTAAAAAAAATATAATTATCCCCAAAAGACAATTATCGTGCACAACTAGTCACGTTCTTTTTGTAATTGTTGATAACGGTGTAATTTTTTCGACTTCGACTCGTATGTAAATTTGGAAATGACGAGGCATAAATATTACACAAATTTATGTATTACATACAAATCGTGAAATATATATATTTAAATAATTTAATATAAATTTTCTCTTACTCTTACCTTTTAGAGAACGTCTTGGAAACTGTCCAAGCGCTCTGACCATCTAAATTCTAAACCATTCGTTCTCATCGGGCATAAGTCGAAATTTTTATAATTATGTTTGTTACAACTCATTATTACTAGTATCTCTTAGGGAGATTTGTACAAACTTCCGCTACCCAATGATAGTTACTTAGAATAATCCATTGGCGAGAGAGAATGCTATTTATTAAACATTTTTTACATTTTTAAAGCGTTATTTCAAGCTTAAGAAAGAAAAAACAGTTGGATGGTTGTAGCTTAAAGCATCACACAATAATGATTGAGAGAAGCGAAGCGAAGCTCTTACTGGTCAAAAGTGTGTTTCGTTGTAATGCCACTCCTCCTAGACCGTTAAACCAACAGCTCTGAGATCTTGCAGGAACGTTGACGACACTGTGGTACAAGTGTGTGTGTGTTTGGTGATAACCTAACCTAAGCCAAAGCCGACAAAACAGAAAATTTCGTAAAGATTTCGCAAAATTTTGCTCAATATAGCTTCGCTCAGCTCCACCCGCCGTGCACAGCATGTGGCTGATCCTAGATATTTTGTAAAGTATTTTAATATTTCTGCTTACTTTTTGATGACATGACTATAACAAAAAAAGAATAATAAGCATGTCTCTATGTACATATTAATTTTGATTGTCGCAATAAACAGTGGATGATGCTTGTGTGCAAATTATAAGGCATCCCGACAACCGAAGGCCGCGGGGCGTGGTCCCGCACGGTGGCTCTCGTCATGGCGACCGTGAAAAATATTATTTTATTGTTCGCAAATGACAAACGTCACTTAGACGACTCTATTATTGATAGGCTTGAAGCCGCTATCGTCATTATATTGAATTTTTCTCTATAAACACTTTAGAAAAATATTTATCAAAGACATCTTTAAATTATTTTAGCTATTATATGTATGTTATATGTAGTCCTCATACCTATACCAGGATAGGCAGAGAGAACCTTCTATTAAAAAACTACGTTACATATACATTGCACTAATTGTCGAGATAATTCGTGTGGAGTGGCAGAACTCAATGAAATGAAAATAATTTGAATCGAGCGGAAGTTGAACCCATAACCTCCACGTTTACATTTAGACACTGCGCCACGACTAAGTAAAATTCATCATTTATTAAAGACAAAAATCACCTATTCTGATTTATAGGTTTCCAGGATCGTATTTCGTAAAATATTATTTTCTGTACCTAATACCTATATTTATTATTTTCAACAAACCCGCACTAACCTTGAAGCTTGTATGTAAGCAGCATTTTTACCTAAACGTACATTATATTTCGTACTTGTAATATAAGCAGCGCCTTTTATTATTAAGCCTTTTTTTATTATAGCTTGTCGATACATTTAGCAAAGTATCTAATCTCACGCACGAGTGACTGCGATTTTATAGAAATCATTGTTGCCTTCGATTTGTCATCGTCACACTTATATGTAGTTATTTAAATAAAATATAGAGGAGTGTCTTCACGACAGGCTCCCTCTGCCTGTCCTCCTCTGTGGGAAAGGCCGTAAAGCTGTTTTTTTATTATTTTTGTACTAAGAATAGCAAATGATATATTAGCTATCGAATTATTTAGTGAAATTAGTGATACTAAGAACTCCTATGAAGGAGACTGTTATAAGAACGATTTAGTAATAGGAAAAAAATGTATAGAATTTTATTTTCATTGTTATTCAAGACCATTGAAGGAAGATATATTTTTAGATGTGTGGCACGTATACAGTTAATGTGAATTTGATATTGTTTCAACATTTGAAATAATCTAAAATTATTTAAGTTATTCTAAGAGAGGATGTAAAATATACAGGTGTAAATTATACATAACATATTTTAAATATGAGAGACCATTGTGGCGCACTGGTGCAAGCGTGTCACTGTAAACGTGACGGTTGTGAGTTCTATTTCCACTCGGAGGAATGAATTGTTATTTATTAATAATTTCATTTCTTCTTTTTGATAACAAGACAGACAGCAGCGTTGAGTTCCGCCACTCAATACACAATACCGCAAAACTTCGAGGGGAAGTACACAGGACTAAAGTTAGAATTAGTACTTATAGGTCCAACAATTTATCCTCGATGGAAAATCGAACTCATATATACCTCCAAACAAACGAAAGTCGCAGCATAATTAAATATTTAAAACAATTTGATTACGACAACATCGACTTGTAAAGCTTAATTGCGCACCCGCCATGCATTTTAAATACATTAAATAATACGAACGGTGGGCAAAATGCAAAAAACCAGCCACCATTGTCCAGCATGTTACGCAATAAGATATGGCAGACTATGAGTATGTCATTGCGATGCTATGGAGAGGTCGGCGCGTCCGGGAGTGATGGGAATACTGAATGAGGCTAGCTGCTTCTGTTTCGTGGTTTTATAGGATTTTTGTTAAGTGTGGGTTTTAGTTTTGTGTTTTATTGTATTTTTAACTAATGTACTTACATATCTAGTTAAAGGTAAAAAAATACTAGGAAATTTAATGATGGAGCGCTAAACGCTACGGACTCTACACACCTCTTTCGCCTCGTCGGCTATCATTAACCTCTTCATACATGCCCTCCGGGGATCCTCATGCTTTTGACGTGACCTTACTCCAGTATCTTTGATACTGTTTACGTAGGTCTACCGAGGACCTCCCCCTATCTCTTTTACCACTCACTTTTCGATCATAAATCATTTTTGCCATTTTTTCATCACTCATTCGTTCCAAACAAACCAGCTGAGCAAGTTCTTCTTCATTCTCACCGTGACATCCTCGCTAGTACCTGCCATTCTGTGTACCTCTTCATTGCGGATTCGATCAGCTAAGCTGACTCCGCATATCCTAGGAAGAGATCGCATCTCCACGCCATTCATCTTTCTTGCATTCTTCTTCTGTAATACCCACGTTTCGCTGCCGTATAACAGCGTCGGTACCAGCACTGCATCGTGTACGACCAAACGCGCAGCTGTGTTGACGTTTCGCCATCTCATCAATGCAGCTAAGGCTCCGGTTAACCCTGTTACCTGCAGCAATACACCTACAAACGTGACAGTTGTGGGTTTGATTCACACTCGGAGGAATGAATTATTTTTATTTCCTTGCTCTGGCAACAAAGGGAGAGCGCTGCGTTGAGTTTCGCCTCTCAGCACGCATTGTATCGAAAACTGCTACAAGCGGGATACAAAGTGAATCATTTTTCTTCACATTCTTTTTAGTTTGTGTATCACAAAAATATAACAGAAATTCCTATTCTATTTTACTCTACACCAAAATACTTCTTCAGTTCCAGACCCTCCGCCAGGATGTGGAACATGCTCCCGCCGGGAAATGGAGTACTGTGAAACTCGAGTACTTGCTGACCACTGTTGCTGCGAGCGCCACTACCTGCCCGAGCCGTTTCCCTGGCTCCCCCACACATGCTATGTGGGCCCCCATCGGTGCAAGCCCCTGGCCCATGATTGCGTGAGATATGTGAGGCTACGTGATTGCTGCTGCTATAAGAAACTCGCTGCTAGATGTATGTATTTGTTTTAAATTCCTAGCCATATCGATGGCATACTGGTTATTCTGATTATGTAAGAGTATGATGATTTGAGTAAAAACAAAAAGATAACTGTAGAGTCGCTCTGATGATGAAGAGATTCAACCTAAATATTATTTTTAATACATTTTTTTAATGAACAATAAAGTGAAACAAAGAAAAGATTCGTTTCTATAATTTTGATAAGATTTTTGTAGGGTTTGGATATTTCGTGAAATTATATATTTTTTGTTTAATCGTTTCACTTTTCATTATTATTCATCATTGTTAACTTTCAATAACTGAATATTAAATTTACTTTGTGTTTATTAGAAACTAAACATCATCTAATAAATAAAGAAACAAACCAATAAAAAAATATGAACCATAATATTTTCACGGGTCATTTCGCGATCATTTTCCGTTAAAACTAGAATAATTTCCTTACTTTCCTTACATTTAGGGTTGTACATCTGGTCACACGGTGACTGGAGCGTGGCGATGCCCCGCGACGGACTCCTCGACACTCCGTTAGGTTAGTCGCGATATGACCTGAGGAAATATTAAGTAGATATTTAGTTATGTTTTTTGTGTGAAATTTCGTATTTTTTTTAGCAATATTAGTTAGATAATGTGCTGTCGTTTAAAAGCTTAGTTTAGTTTAGTAATAGTGTGTAGTAGTTGTCACTCAATAAAAAGTGGTTGTCTCGTTGATTTGTACTTCTGTTTTGTTTTTACAAATATTTATATGTAATTAAATTATTCAAGTTTAATATATAAATATTTATAAAATATAAAAAAAAGCTGCTTCACGCTGTATCCCGCATACAGCGGGGTGGGCAGAGGGAACCTAGTGTTAAGACACTCCGTGTTCTGGAGGCACTGCGTGTTGAGTGGCGGAACTCAATGCCTCGCCATCAGAGCGAAAAATTGGAAATATAAATTTAAATATACATTTAAATAAATATTTCATTTCCTCCAGTGAGGATCGAACCCACAAACAGTCGCATTTACAGTTACACTTTATGCCTCTAGTCTCTACGCCTGATGATATTTGTGATATAATTAAATAATATCACCGTTTCACATTATTAGGAACAAGAGTACCGCGTGGCATGTTTTGGAATGTTGTTAATAAAGTGACAATTTTGGTCTATCCATCCAATGTTCTTTCATCTAAAACATAGACTTGTGCGCCGCGCTTCGTCTTTCAGAGCGTAGAAATCAAAATAATTGAAATAAAATTACTTCGGGTGTGTCTTGAACCCACAACCGTCACGTTAACCTTCTTACTACGGCGGCCTCACATATTTTATCTTCGTATAATTCAAATATATGGGGCCAGTCGTGGCGCAGGGGCACAAGCTCGACTCCCGTTCTTGTTCAACTCCCACTCAAGAAAATGAAATATTTTCATTTTGCTCTGATAACGAGGCAAAGCGCGGCGTTGAATTCCTCCACTCAACACAATGCCTCCAGTATTCGGAGGACAGTGGGGAACGCAAGTGTCTTAATGGGTAGGGAGTGTCTTAACACTAGTTTATCAGGTTCCCTCGGCTTACCCTGCTATGTGCTGATACGGCGTGGAGCAAAAAATATTCCTATTTCATATAAAAATAAATATAAAATAATTTTAAATAATCAAAAAAAATAATTCCAGGGAAGGGGATACTATCGAAATCATCACGTCTGAGTGTAGGGGGAGTGTCTCTCCTCCTGCTGTCCATGCTGCTGTTCGTGGCGTACCTGTGACCCGCCGCGGCGCGCCCCCCCGCGCCCACACTCGTCTGATCTCACCTACACACTCAACGGAAGATCGCAGGTTCAAATTCGAATTAATTATCGAAGTAAAAATGCTAAACTTGCGAACAGTATGTATATTTTGGCCTAGTTTTCGAAAATTGATAGGCTTTAAATATTTTTTTGGAGTTAGTTATGGATTTTTGAAACACGCTGTATATCAAAGAAAAACAAAAAAAATCACACTAGCCCATGTATTTAAATGGATTCCTTAAAGCACACACCACGTTACTATAGACTAAAATTATAATTTCTGTAATATCTTTTTGTAAAATTTCGCTTAAATTCCTATAATTACTACTGATTGAATAAAAAATGTTATTGTTAAGAGTTTATTTAGAGAAACATACGTATGGCTAACTAAATATATTTAATTGCTGATTCTTATTCGTCTTAATTATTAAATTACAAAACAAAACATCGATATGAACGATAAAAATCTTTTAAGTTAAAAAAATATTAAAATTAAAATTCGAAATTTCTTTTAAGTAATTTAATCTTTAAAGTTATTTAAAATACATTCTACATATTATACACCTATTTAGTAGACCACTGAAGGACTGTTCACTTCTCCTATGCTTATAGAAATAAAAAAAATAGCACTTTAAAATATTTAGTTAGCTACAATCTTTAATAATTTTAATTTATTCGTAAGTAAATTGTTGTTTATTTATTGTTAGTCCCTGACGCCAAAGGTGCACTAGTGTTAGGTTACCGGCGGCCCACATTCAATGAGGGTCGCAAGTTCAAATGCAAGTAGATGTCTCTGTAATGCCCCATCAGTATTCGTAGAATAGTATTGAAATTTCTTTATATTATTTTTACGTCATACAGATTAACTTTAAAATTATATAGACTTGTGGGGAAAAATGAACGGAGGAATCGAATCCACGACCATCACTTGCACAGTTATATGCTGTCCCACTGCATTACATCATGCCTTAACGACTAGTCTGTGAAATTTTAAGGAGAAAGGAGAATCCTGTCACTTTGTTCTCTGTATTCTCTGCATCGCACAATAATGTAGATGACGTAATTTATTGAATGTTTAATTTTATATAGTGATATAAAAATAGCGCAAATAATTAATTAACATTATCATTTTCAAAATCTTTTGTTTTATTATATTAATTGTTATTTGTATGACGTAAGACATTTTTTGTATGTATGTCTGTATATATATATGTATTTCATATATTGTTAAATATAATATTAAAGCACTATTGTAACAATGCAATATTATTTTTGTAATATATAACATTATTTTTGTATCAAATTTCGAAATAAATTATTTTTCCACTAAAAAGCTACTGAAAGACTAGATTCATTTATATTTATCAAACTATTCTTATTCATATGTCTATAAAAAATATATTTATATATAAATAATTACTATATTTGAACTTTAAATGTAAAATTTAAATGAAAATAAATGTTGAAAATAAGAGTTACCAAGTAAAATAGTGTTTCATTTTCCTTCCGTCTCGGTCAGTAGGTGATGTATGAAAAAAAATATGTATAGAAATATCAGCCATTGTAAATTCATAATTAGAAAGCTTTATTATATTGTAGTTTTGATTTTTATTTTTCTAATTTATGTTGAACCTTATGAGTAATATTAAGAAGAGACTAAGCTTTGAACTAACTACAATTTTTTTAACCATATAAAATAAAAGCAACGAAATATCAAGCCACCGAACGACATAATGAGGAGAGTTTTGTCACTAACATTTTCTTTTTTAATTAACATTGGAGAGATAATAATTACTTCAATTTATTCCATTCAAACCTCCATATTTTCCCTACATAATATAAAATTTAAATTACAATAGCATTGTTTATCAGTTTTCGTGTCGGTAGTGGCGTTAGACCTCGCTCTCGAATTAAATAATCTATAATTAATTGTATATTGTCACGAACTTTAACAAATAACGTCAATGTCGTTTGTACCGTTTAACAATGAGGACTGTGGACCCTGATTTCTGGTCTCGAGAAATTAGGAAACCACCCTTAAATATTTCACGCCCTTTTAAATTTGGGCTTAAGGGTCTGCCTCCTTTTGAAACCCGTTTGAGAAAAAGTTTTAGCGATGCAATGCTGGAATTCTACAAGAACTGTTCTGTGGAAGGCGTCACGTATGTGGCTGATAGGAATAATCCAAAGATTTTGAGGTATAGATATGTAGTTTCACTAATTTAATTAATTAATGAATAAATACTTATTCAGAAAACGTATACTCGTAATAATTTTGAACGAAGCGGAGTTTGAACTCACGCCCTTTGGAAACCGTCCAAGCGCTCTTATCACTAAACCATACATTCGCATCAAGCTACTTCGAAATTCTTATACGTTTGTTACAACTACGAGTATATGTTGTTAGCATCTCTGTAGGGTGATTTTTACAAATTTCCGATACCCAAAGAGAGCTTAAAATCAGCGTTTGGGAAGAGAGAATGCTATTTATTAATTTTTTTGACATTTTTAAAGTGTTATTCCACACTTAGGAAAGAAAAATACTTATTTAGAAAACTAAGTGTGGTGTAAAATAATTGAGTAATATTTTTATTTTGTCGCTCGGGCAATGCACGGCGGTGAGTTCCGCCACTCAACACGAAATGCCTGCAGAATTCGGTAGGAAGTGGGAACTGTACAAACAATATTAAAATGGGAACGGAAGTGTCGCACTGGGAACGGAGTGTCTTAACACTAGGTTCCCAGATTATCTCTCTCTGCCTGCTCTGGTTCCCTCTGCTTAATTATCTATACAATTTTTCAAAGCTAAAGAGTTTCTTTGGTCGGAAGCGTTAATCTCAGCAACTATAGACTCAAATTAAAAAGTAATTTTATTTTGGATAGACCATTTATCGAGAAAAGCTTTTAGGCTACCATGTAACTAGCTGAATGCGTCATTAACAATTATTTCTAATCGACCACGGGGTTAGGTTTTTTAATTTTATATTCCATTTTGAGTGACATACATACATGGATATCCATGTATATAAATTTATTTGAATGAAATATTTGAGAAACATCCTTAATGATTCTGTACTTTGACAGATTAAAAAAAAAACAAAATGCTAAGCTTTAGCATTGTCTGTTATATAAAATTAAATAGTGATAAATGAAATGGTTAAAACCAGATGGTGCTACCTATTAGCAGTGTTGTTATTAACTGGTGCTGGCATATCTTTACTGGTGTACAACCTGTCGTACCTCGGTTCTTCCCCGCGGCTGACCGCGTGGGAGCAGCGCGACTCGTACATGGCGCGGCACGAGGACTTCCCCGCCGTTGCCATATGCAGCTTTAACTTGATCAGTCGACTTGCACTCGAACAATACGCTCAACATGTGTGAGTTTTTTGGTTTTATAGAATTAATAGAATTACTTCATTACTTTTACTTTTTTTTATAATTTTACGCTTTATTCTGCACATAACAAGGTAGGCAGAGGGAACCTGGAATTATAGTGTTAAGGCACTTCTGTTCCGTACTTTCCACCGATTTCTAGAAACATTCCTTATTAGGTTCCGTAGTCAACGATCGAGGATATGAAAATATTAAGTATTTAACTTCCTCAAGTGGGAATAGAATCCACAATTTGTCACGCTTACGTTAACTTAGCTTGTGCCTCTGCGCCACGATTGGCCTCAATCCATCAAGTTTATTATTGGTATGGTTAAATAAAGTTCAAAGTCTGGTTGTGCTTTATTTGATGAGTCTAATTGAACAGTTGAGAACGCCTAGCAGTTTTCATATAATATTATGTAATATTTAAACTTTGCTAAGATATTGCTGTAAGGCGTTCTTAACATTTATTAACTATAAATATATTAACTATATTTTCTCAATTTGCAATCATATTTTTAACACATTTTTTATTGATCAGCACGTATAATTTTACAAAGATTTGCTCAAGGTTAGTTAATTAAATATTTTCGTTAGTTAATATTGTTATTCGTAATAGTTAATTAAATGTTATTTACTTCTATAATTTTATTATTTAAGCGTGTTATTTCAGATATTCATTGGACAAAAACAATACATATAGCTTAGAAGAAATCAAAAGAAACCTGCTCGCGTTCGGTGCGGTGCACTCGCGACGTCCCGTGCCCTTTGACTTCCACTTTGAGTCCTATTTAGAGAGAGTCGCTCACGAGTCAAACGTTACTGATATATTGTATAAGGTATGATATCGAACTGCTTATAGTAGGACTGACAGTACTGACATTTCTATGTAACTTGGCGGTTCAAGGTACTAGCGTGTTAACAATGGGTTAATTGATTAAAGATTATTTTGTTTATATTATTTTTTTATTAAGATAAAGTTGAAAATATTAAAATATTTATAAATATCATGGTCAAACAACGGCCGTTGTTTTGTGTATGTAAAGATAAAAATAATAAAAAATCGATATGAATTTTTAAATAAATTTTATTAGTCGTGGCACAGGGGCACAAGCATCCGATTGTAAACGCGACAGGTTGTGGGTTCGAATCCCAGTTCGAGAAATTAAAATATTTATTATTTAAATTTCCTTGTTTTGGTAACAAGGCAAAGCGCGGCGTTAAGTTCCGATAATTCGGAAAGTAAGAAATGGAAGTGTAACAATTATCTAAGCGCTCTCCAGCTGAGCCCGGACTGCGGGCGCGTGCTGGCGCGCTGCGGCTGGAATGCGCGCCGCGAGCGCTGCGGACGCCTCTTCGCCAAGCGCATCACTAGCACCGGGTTCTGCTGTGTGTTTAATTCTAGATATCAGTATGTAAATCTATTACGATTATTAATGTTAACTATTTGTGTATGCAAAAATACATTTCAGAAAACTCAACATTTCGAACAAAAGCAGACTGAAGTGTCGTTGATATAATAACTATATCAATTAAAAAAATATGTAAAATGCTTATAGCTCTCTACGTTTACATAATATTTATAGAATAATATGGTACGGAGCTGAGAACCATCTCTTAAAGGTCCTCTGAGTGTATTTATGTATGATTACCGGGGAGACATAAGCGAACTACAAATGGCCGGATCTAGTGTCCCAACAAATTTTTCAGTGGACTTCGGCTGCCAGTGGTTACTTAGGACTATCGAAAATTTTTCAAAATAATATTTCTAAATTTAATTATTTTTATACTACCATCATTCATTTTACTTCAACACAACAACAACGTTTATTTACAGTCCAATGGATGAAAACAACCCCGTGTACGGGTCCCGGCTCGCGGGCGAGGACAGCGGGCTCGCAGTCGTGGTGCGGGAACTACCGGATGATATAACCACGCTGCTACGTCCGCTTGATGGCTTTAATGTAAGAAAAAAAATCTAAATATAAAAGCAATGTCACGTTTTGCCCAAATAGCGGGATAGGAAGGAAGCTAGTCTCTGGCAGAAATTAAGAAAGAAAGGAAGAAATTACTAAACTAATTTAAATGCAGTTTTCACTTTTGTATTTTGACAAAATTCATACATAAAAAATATAATAATATAAATTGTTTTGTTTCACTAAATTGTTGTAAATAATAGTTTAATGAATTAGGTGCAGCCTTTATTTAGAACACGAAAGTAATTTAGATTAGTTAGTAAATAATTGTGTAGTTTAAGGGGGCGAAGCCGTGAACGAAACCTTAGTGAAAAATATGAATATTTTCCAGAGTGGAAATCGAGTCCACATCTATCGCGTTTACAATCAGACACTTTACGACTGCACTACGTACAAAACAAAAAACGTACGTACAAAAGTAAAATCTAGTACATATACAGGTTGGAAGCGTTAGCGCTCCCTTTACGGCATATATTTAACAGCATATAGATAAAAATATTTCAAACCCATACCCCTTTGATAGGTTTATGTGTGCGTGCGTTGTTCTTGACAAATATCGTTTTATTTTACAACGATTATTTTATTAGTTACTTTGTGTAAAAAAAACACTTGAATTTTTGGGATTTTTTTGATTTAAATTGTATTAGGCTTTTATGGGGTATTTAAAACTGTGGTTTCATTTAAAGTGGTGTTTACAAGAACACTGTATAATATTTTATTAGGAACAATGTATTACAGAAACATTTTTTTTATTTTAATTTAAATTACATCATCGTCGGACAATAGAGTGGAGTGGAGATTTTTATACGTTTTTTATAATTTATCTATAATGTTAGTATTTCTACGTACTCGTAGCTGGATAAGCTAGGTCACACTCAAAGGGTTTCAACAGTTTCAACAACAACAATTCAACATTTTTAAACGTTACCTGAAATATTAAAACATGATTATAATCAATAGATATACATATTCGACGGCTGGCAGTACCCGGCGGCGAAGGCGGGCGTGGTGGTAGGCGTGCCGGCGCCGCGCGACGCCGCCGTGCGCGTGCGCGTGACACCGAGCGTGCGGGTGGCAGGGCGCTCTCTATGGGGGAGAAGTGATGACTGGGTGAGACTTTATCTTTAATCAACGCCTCGATTATGATTACTACTAACTATATATACTATTAACTATACAACTATTCATTTAAATTACTTTCGTGTTCTAATACCATTATAATTTTAAAATAACATCTATATGTTATCTAAACTATGGTTTTAGTCAATTCAATGAAGAATAGTTATTTTATTGCAATGTTGTCAAATTCAAATTTAAAATTCAAATTCAAAATATTCTTTATTCAAGTAAACTTTTATAAGCACTTTTGAATCGTTGAATGAATATATAAACACAAAACAAAAGCTCCCACCGCTTCGGCAAGAAACTTAACAGTTGCATTTTCAAAGTCAATGGTATAATATATAGTTTTATTACATTAACTGGCAGCTATCCTGCATCACATTCAATAGACATTAATTCCATACATGTTTATCTTCTAAATATTCTTGAACAGTGTAATAAGCCAAAGATGTCGAATAAAATATTGTATACCTGTTGATATAAATCTTTTAAGTGGTGTTTGAAATTAGCGTGCACACACGCATACAACAAAAACGCACGACAAAAATTTTAAGATTATTTTTTCATTTTCATTGTTTTGGGTTCTACAGGCTGGAAGTGTCAGCACCACTTTAAATTAAACCACAATTTTAACTACTCTATAAAAGCCTAATACAATTAATTTTTTAAAGATAAAAAAGTGACTTTTTTCAAACAAAATAAATAATAAAATTATTGTTGTAATATAAAACGCTATTTGTCAAGAACGACGCACGCACGCATTGATTTATATTGATAGGTTTATTAAAGGGAAACCGTCGCATACGCCTCATTCCGAAATCGACTCGTAGGTATTGGCGGCAAAGTTCAAAGTTAATTAACCCTTAGTAGTATTTTTGTAGTAGTAAGTGTTTACATTATTGGTATCTATGCGTAACTGCGTCACACGAAATACAGGTATGGATAAACATCGTGAAATGAAAAAAAATCCTACATCTAAACTTTTGTTGAGATATCTTGATTAATTTTTTTTTGTATTGTATTATTTGTATGGGTTTTGTATTATTTGTATGGGTTTAAAATAATTTCCGTAAAAACACTTCCACCCCGTATAATAAATAATCCTAATAATACATTTTCTTAAATGTCTTTTACGTACACACAACGCTCAATTACAATTTAATGTGGGACTCATCCAAGGAAATCCTGATACTATCCATTAAAATCGAGCGGAAACCTTTTCCACCTACATGAGATGCAGCAGCATCGCTCGCGCGTGCCACTACGATGCCTCGGTGGAAGATCCGCCTGTTACGGGCCACCGTTGCCATGTCTCTTTTTTTTATTGTATCCCGTCCATAGCATGGTAGGCAGAGGGAACCTGGGAACCTAGTGACAAAACATTCCGTACCCATTGAGACGTTTCCGTTTCCCACAGCTGGGCTGCCGCCCGTCGGCGCGTCCGGCGTGGGCGCGCTGCGTGGGCACGTGCCGGGCGCGCGCGTCGGCGGCGCTGTGCCGCTGCGCGCCGCACACGCTGCCGCCCTTCCGCAGCGACGCGGCCCCGCTGTGCTCCTTGCAGCACAACCACTGTATTGCTAAGTACACTGGTGCGTCTGTAATCTGTGTGGTTTTCCTTCACGATTTATCCAGCATGCAGCAGTGTAAGCAGAGGGAACCTTTTGTTAAAACATTCCGCTCAGTACTTTCCGCTGTATTCTGGAGGCATTACTTGTTGAGTGGTAGACTTCAACGCCGAGCTTTGCCTCTTCCCCAGTGTGTATAAATGAAAATATTAAATATTTCATACTTATTTAGAAAACGTATAAAAATTAACGTATTTAAATTGTGGTTGTCGCGCCTCCTGGAGACCGACCAGGCGCTCTTGCATGCGCTCTTCAAGCAGACACAATCTTCTATAATATTAGTACCGATAAGCAAAGATATACGGCCCTACAGACAAACTTGCGTGGCTGTACCCGGGCGACTCATCGCACGTGAGCCTGCGCGAGGAGATGGAGAACTCTGTGGAGTGCGCGGAGTGCGTTGCGGACTGCGCGCGCGCCTCCTACCGCGTGCACTCCTCCGTCACTCCGCTTCTTCATACACACAACATGTTCTACAATCACTTGTTGTATGTTTTTATTTATTAGCATACATCGCGCATTACATCGCGTCTTGAGTGTCTCGAAAATTACCCTGCGTTGGAAACGGAGTTATTGTCGAGCTTGACATATTTAAATTTAGAAGTAGATGACAATTTATTCCCTCTAGTGGAAATTGAACTCACGATTGTCGTGTTTACATTCACACGCTCGCATGGCACGATATCACCACCTTATTTATGTTTTGATTTGATCTTTTTTGTTACCTTCACAGATTTTTTTTAAATATGCCATAATTTTAGTTAAAAACTTCACGCTGTATCCCACACGTCGTGGGTTAGGCACCAAAAGAAGCATAAGAACCTAGTGTTAAGACTTTCTCCATCAAAACGCTTCCAACTTGTCTTATCTTTACGCATTCATCCAATTCACATGTAACATTTGTTTGCATTTCTTTAGCCTGCCTATTAATCGCCTCCATCAAAAAAATGCCTATCTATTTTTATGACATTACAGAAAAGGCCTCGACTTAACAAACACAACAGTAGTCCGCTTGTTCTATACGTCGGAGGACCGCGAAATCTTCGTGCTGGAGACTACCTTACGAATGTATGGGGTTGTAGGTAAATTATTCCAACCTACTGTCTATTTTATTAATATTTTTTTATTATATAAGTCAAACGGAGAGAATTGATGGACACTCGTTGTGAGAAAATAAGTGTTTATTTTAATTCTTAAAGGTTTGTCTAACTTAGCTGGTGAATTTTATTACTTTTAGTTGATAGGCATTGAATCAACGACCCCACCGTTTTGCTATGATGAATTTTATTACTAACTAAAAAAGATTGTTTATTAAAATTCTCTACATAGACACGTTATTTAAGGAAAAATTAAGTAAAAAACGATATATCTAATAAAATACCTAGTAGTTTCCTAGTAAAATAACTGTTTTTCTCCCATTTTTTTATTATGCTACACCTACGCCTACGTACAATTAAATAAATAATATTCTACGTAATTATTTCTAAATTCCAGCTTTCTTAGGCAGTCAGTGGGTGTTGCTGGTGGGGGTGACCGTGGTCAGTGTGGTGGAACTGTTGTACCACTGCGTATTTCGGTGGTCACATCATTATGTAAGACGTCTGCGTATGGAGAGACTTGCACAGTGATTTTTAGAGGAGTTCGATTTATATGCACCATTTATTGATAAAAATGTATAATTATAATAAAATCGTAACTCAACCAGTAGGTGTATATGGAAGAGATATCAGAAAAACTATTTTAATAGAACACAAATCATTTTTTTTTTATCTGTTCTCTTCACACTAATCTTAGAATTGGCTTATCCGATTTATATGCAGTTTTTAATATTAGATTGTGGCAAGCTTCGCATAACATTTAGTGTTTGTTTTTTATATTAGAATCTGTTCATAATTAAAAAGTTTAACAGTTTAAATTATGTTATTCTGGAAAATTGTTACTTGTTAAGGGATTAATTTTATACAACTATCTTATTAAATTGGCGAAATAGTTTTCTTTTTTTTGTAGTTTGATATTGTTTGTAAAATTATTATGATTATTATAGGAAAAAACAGAGATTTTAAGATTTTGGATCAGAATCGGAATTTACGCGGGAAAACAAATAACTATTTTTTTCGGTTAAAAACAATTTTTTTTTCGAGCAAAATTAAACATCAAGTACTTACACTTTCATATACAGTGTTTTTATCATCACCACTTTAAATAAAACCACAGTTTTAACTACTCTCCCGAGCACTCCCGATTACTTCGATTACAGTACCTATGGGAAATAAATTATTGTATACAGTGCAATTGTGCAATTTGCTACAGTTGTACTATGCTACCATATTAGAAGAAATGCTGTTTTAATCTATCAAATAAATAAATGAGTATCTAAAATCAGCTTCACGCTGTATCCCGCACACAGCAGGGTAGGCAGAGGGAACTTAGTGTTAAGACACTCTGTTACCCACTTTCTGCCGAATTCTGGAGGCATGCAATATTTATTGAAATTTATATTTCCATTTCTTCGCTTTGGTGTCGAGACAAAACGCAGCGTTAAGTTCCGCCACTCAATACTCAATGTCTCCAGAATTCGGCGGCAAGTGGGAAACGGAGTGTCTTTGTTGTGTGCAGGATACAGCGTGAAGCTTATATAGTTTTATGTATAATTTAAATATTGCAGGTTCGAATCGATTAGGGTTGTATAGCAAGTAAGAGATGGATTGGTTGACTGACTTCTGCTAGAATTTCAGGTACTACAATGAGACGTTTTAAAATCGGTCATAATACTGTTTTTAATACCATGTAGTAACATTTACATGTGCGATGACTGTGGTCGTGGAAAGAAGTTGATCGGATTTAAATATCAAAAATTATAAGTTTTATCAAAATAAAACTGACTACTTTAATTTCAACCAGATCCCATAATCAGAACGTAATCATTTTTATCAAACTATCCTTTTCAATAAAAAAGAAACCTGTAAACTAATTAGCGGAATATTATGTTATTCGTCCATTTGTCGCACATACATAATGCAAATTTATGTGATTTTCTCATAATTGTCAGAAATGGACCAAGTTAAAATGGGATGACACGGCAAGCACTACGTTTCAAATAAAAAAAAGAATCCTCAAAATCTGTTCACCCAGCCGAAAGTTCTGAGTTAACAAACATAATGAAATACAGTCGAATTGAAAACCTTCTTCTTTAATATGAAAATGCTCCGAAATGTTTATTTTTGATTTGTAAACACCATTCTCGTTATTGTATTTGGAAAATTGTCTTCGAATGGGATTTGTTACCTATACCTTGTAGATTTGATACTTTTATTTCTTTAAACGGAAGATAAAATTTTAATTGTACATACAAAACAGATATATATAAAAATCGACTCAGCCAACTGTACAAAATCAAAAGATCAAAATTTAAATATCTTTTCATATACACTAATGTTTCAGTCAGTCTCGTTTTTTGCGTACATATATTTTTTATGAACTCATCACCATGTCGGTACTGATCACCATGATCGCACAACAGTGGCGGTGTTTCAGGTCGACACCACATGGGTACCTTCACAAAGTGTCTCATCGTGTCATCTCCCTCCAGGTTTGCGGCCGGCTCCTCTAGTCGTGAGCGGCGAATGTAACTAAGGAGATTAAAATATAAAATAACAGTAAATATAAATAATATATTTTTTTCTTACAATTATTATTATGGTATTTGACTACAAAGAAGACGGTTGTGAGTTCCATTCTCAACTATAAACAATGTATTATTTTCATTTCCTCGCAAGTCAAGTTTCGCCAGCCAATACGAAGCCCAAAAAATATCAGAACGCAGGAAATAGAGTGTCTTGAAACTAGCTACCATCTGCGTATCATAAAAATAGAATATTTAAAAAATTATAAAGATTATAACGTGATCATACATTAGCAATACTCGATAGGTCGTGATCGAAACAAAGCCAAAAATAAATATTCCTAGATTAAAGTCAAGAGCGGTGTCAAGGCAAGTTGTGTGTGTGACTACAGAAGGCTATTTCATATTATTGTTTAAATAATATGTTTAATAGAAGTTCATTCATAGGTTCAATTATAGGTTATTATTATAACCTTTAAATGTTAAAGTATCGATCTTTGACTATCGTTTTTGAACTGACTATATTTTGTTATTTGTAAGAGAATTAAAAGTATGAAGCAATTAAATATTTTAATATAATTGCCTTAAAAAAATCATTTGATAATTTAATATTTCAAAGTGTTGTCTTTAAATGTGCACTAACGCTCAGCTGTACCGTCCAAGGTAGAGGACCTTACCGCTACCTATCCACAGCACATGTTAAGTCATACTACGTACAAATTAAATAAGTAGAGAGTTATACTTATACAATATAGAGTCTCAAACGTATTGAAATTACATTATGACTATTACACTTTTGTAGAACCAACAGCTATAATAAAACAAAAATTCTCTACAATTCCGAAAATATATTTATCATATACACAGAAATATTTCAAATACTTACTTTAAAGTAACGGAAACATTATTAAAATTTGTTTATTTCTTCATAAAATAGTTTCTAGAACCAAGTCTAGCTTAGAGTTCTAGATGACCCTGTTATCATTTGGCCGTGCCAGCCTTCGTTGCTCAACACTCATTCAAATATTTGCAATTACGTATCTACGATAGTTGCGTTAGGAAATATGTACCTACATATGAGGTAGTTTATTTTAATTGCACTCAAATTAAGCTCTTGACCGTGACTTTATCTACAGTACTTCGTTACGTATCGACTATCGAGGCGAATTTATAAAGCAATTTTACCTATGTATATTTAATTTTAACTACTTAGTTTTGTATATGTTAATTATTATTATTGTTTATTTGATTAACTTCACGCTGTAACCCGCGTATAGTAGGGTAGGCAGTGGGAATCTGGGAATCTAGTGTTAAATCTCCACTCCATTTCCATTAAGAAACTTTGTTCCTCATTTTTCTTTTCCTTTTTTCTCATAATAGACAGATTGCTAAAGAAAAAAAGGAAGGGGCAGTGTTTTATTTTTTTCCATAGATAATAAATGTAGGTGAATTTTTAGCAGGCTTTTATTTGGTCAAATTGTGATTAGTAACTGTGTAATAAAATGTAAGAAACTGAATTTGATCCTCTCTGTTGTCAATTTGATCCTCAATCGTTACGTAACTAGACAATAAAATGTTATCATCGGTGGTCCTGATGATGGCGCCAGAACCTGAATAGTGGGACTCTTCAGAGGTTGCTAGTAAACCACTGGAATTTAGACTCATGTTATTTTATAACTCCGAGTACGCTCTATGGCACTTGCAGCTTAGTGTAAAAAGTGTATTTTTTATTTTGCTTTTTTTTCATAAAAGTGCGTTTTTTTAAACCACACCTATTGAATTAAAAGTTAAGGTAAATTATTTTGTATCTGCTACATACTATAATATGTGAAGTCTCTATTCATTTCATTTAATCAAAACAATACATATCGAATTGAAACTCTTATTTTGCAGTATCCTTAATTTTATTACATTAAAGCAAAAGTCGCGTACAATCTTTTAACAAAAAAATCTTAATACCATACCTAAAAATTTATATTAAATTATTGATACGTGAAATAAAGTTTTCACCAAAATATTACATCAAAAACAAAATACAAATAACCTTTGAATCCTTAGTATTTACAAATAGACTTATGATTGTAAATATTATTTTTAAAATTAATAATAGCCCTTTAATAAAAAATAATAATATACTATTAATAAATATTATTCTATATAGCGTTGACGGCGTCGTTGGGTATTTCGGAAATGGCAGCAGTAGTTGTTGTGGAGCCTCCACTTCCGGGGCTGGAGCCGATGATCGCAGGTATTACCTACAAAAATTATGTTGTTTTTTGAACTCAAATCTTACTAGTGGTAAAACATTTATTCTCACATTTTATATTTTCTAGATTTGATTAGACATTTGTGGTTGAAAATTCTTAAAATAATTATGTATTAGTAAAAAAAGAAGCTTCACGCTGTATCCCGCACACAGCAGGGTAGGCAGATTCAGGAGTCATTGCGTGTTGAGTAGCGGAACCCAATGTCGCGGTTTGCCTAGACACCCGGGTGAAGAAATGAAATGTCAAATGTCTTATAATTATGTTCTCAGGTTCCCACTGTTTACCCTGCCACAATGTTAAGCTAAAAAGTCTCCTCCCTTCAAGCTTTTTCCACACAACAGAGTAAGCAAAGAGAACTTAATGTTAAGACAAACCCGTTCTTTCTAATCGTTTAATTTTTCTCTTTCATTTAATTCCTCCATTCTTTTTATTCAGTTAAATTTTCAAAACATTGCGTTCTGAGTGGCAAAAATCAACGTTACTTTTCGCACAGCGGAGAAAAGAAAATAAAATAAATATAAACATTCCCCGATTGGGGTTCGCGCCCACAACCCTCGTGTCTATCCTCCCCCAATTTTCCTTAATTCAAAGAACAACTTAAGCCTAATCAAACTCACTATCCTGTCAGAGTGACAAAACCTACCCTATCCCAATACCTGCTGTCCGAACATGACGAGCACTTCCGCAATACGTCGTATAGTCTCTATATCCTGCGGGGTAGGTAGCGGTAGGCGAGCGTCTTGCTTACTGTCCTTCAGATGAGCGCCGTGCGAGGATAGGTGGGAACTGATCTCCGCCGCTAGCGGTGGGTGTTCGTTTTGTAATACTGAAAACTGAGGAAATGTTGACGTGGAATTTTAAAATATCGTAAGTTAAAGCCTTTGGCTAGAGTCCAGCGTGGCGCAGAGGCACAGGCGTGTAATTGTAAACGACGTTTGTGGATTCAACTGAAATTCGGGGGATTTAAATATTTCATATTTTCGTTTTCTCGCACTGGTAAATAGGCAAATTTGGTGTTGAGTTCCGCTACTCAACAGGCAATGCCTTAAGAAGAATGTGTAGGAAATCGGGGAATGGAAGTGTCTTTTGGAACCTGCCAACCCTGCTACGCAAGATACAGTGTGAAGCAAAAAAAGAAGATATTTATAATAGACTAGCGGACCCGGACGCGGCTTCGCCCGCTTGAACTATACGAATGCTTATCTATATATATAAAAGGACTTGTGCTGACTGACTGAGGTAAGACGCACGCAGAGCCGTAACCGCTGATGGTAGAAACGTGAAATTTGGGCAGATGTTTATTTTCATATTCTGGACATCCACTAAGAAGGGAATTTGAAAAATTTTAACCCTAAAGGGATGAAATAGGGGTTGAAAGTTTGTATGGAATAAAATTTTTATCTGTACCGATTTTTACAAAATTTGAAATTCAGACTCTTAAAAATATTTCATTGAACACGTGTTTCATGGTTTTTAAGAATTCACCCCTTAAGGGTTCAAATACGAGGTCGAAAGTTTTTCCATATAAACTTTAAATTGCCACCGATTTTTATAAAAATTTAAATTCAGACTGTTAAAAATACTTTATTGAACACGTGTTCGTGGTTTTTTTAGAATTCACTCCTAATAAGAAAGAAATTAAACAAAACCAGCTACATTATTAATATCATCAAAGTAAAATAAATATTTAAAAGAATTAAAATTAAATGTGTTGTGCTATGTTTTTGCAAGTGCATGTGGTTATTTACATAATACTTAAATACAATAAAAAATATTATATTTTTTGTCTCTGCCTGTCTTTCTATTTCCCCGAGCTAATGTCCAGAATAACTGAACTGATTTTTATTGGACTTTCAGTGATCGATTTTACTGATTTACCCGGGAAACAACTTTTTACACGTTTTCCTTGCGCGCGTACATAGATACTATATGAAATACCTAACTAAAGTCCTTTCTGCATTAAATATGATAAGTTTTGCGAGCAATATCAAATAAAATCCCAAAAAACTAAAATCATATTTTATTAAGTGTATAACAACGCAATAGATAACCATCCAAGATGAAATAACCAACAATTCTTTCCTTAAGGCCAGTCGTGGCGCAGCGGCACGAAGTGTGACTGTAAAACCAACTGGTTGTGGGTTCGATCCCCACTCGAGGAGATGAAATATTTACTTAAATTTATATTTCCATTTCTTCGCTCTGGTGTCGAGGTTAAGCGCGGCGTTGAGTTCTGCCACTCAACACGCAATGCCTCCAGAATCCGGCAGAAAGTGGGGAACGAAGTGTCTTAACGCTGGGTTCCCTCTGCCTACCCTGCTGTATGCGGGATACAGCGTGAAGCTGATTTATTTGATTTATTTCTTTCATTAAATAATAAGTACTTAAATAATATTATGCCGCTGCCGCACAGGGCCGCAACTTACACCACACCAAGAAATTTATGAAAATCTAATTAAACTACTACTCGAATAAGCGAAGAACCAAAGAAAAGTATAAATTAATTATAATTACATAAAAATTAATAGTAGTTCGAAAATGTATGAAAATTTACAAAACCGTCAAAGTCATCTGCCCGTTCGCGTCGGTCATACTATGCCGCTCGTAG
>JAATLQ010035701.1:0-31394 GCA_013421005.1 Heliconius erato x Heliconius himera
CGGTTCCCCTCCTCACATACTTTTCACTTGCCCTAAGTTGATCCGTCCCTTATACGACGTCCTTCCTCATAAAGTTCCCCGCCCCCTTAATGTTCAATGTTTGTTAATGTTTGTGTTTAGTCCTCTATGTAAATTTTTATGTAAATATATTAGATATAACAAAATTAAATTGTAAGCTAACACCTTTGTATTATATTTTTTATTACTAACCCTCTGTGTTATGTATATAATGTATATATCATTTATTTTTTTTGTTTTTTATAGGTGAAGGCAATTTTTAACTGGATCTTTTTTTTTAACATGCATTCTCTTATTGTGTAACATTATCTCTTTTACCGTACAACCTCCTTCGTGTTTTCTCCATACAACGTGACATTGGCGAAGTGATATGTGCTCTACTGGCACGCTCGGAACGCCATAATCAAAGATCCTAATCCTAATCCTAATTTATCGAAAAAAAAAACAAGTTCTTTTTTTGCAAAAAAAAAAAAACAATAACAAACCAACTAAGACAATACAACCCGTCGGTTTGTTCGACTCTACACCGCGTTCTCTATAACCTGACAATTCAATAGCTACATTTCCTCCTCGCCGCCACAATCAGGCGTCTATGAGGGAATTTCCGCGCCACAATTGACAGATGATGGAAATCTACTGGCTGATTGTTTTATGATGTGGTGTCATGTAGATTTAGTAACAGGTTGTGGGTTCGATTTTGAAATAAATTATAATGAAATTTCTGTTTGGAATTTAATTAGCTATTATAATTAAAATAAATAAATCAGCTTCACGCTGTATCCCGCACACAGTAGGGTAGGCAGAGGGAACCTAATGTTAATAGACTCCATTTCCTACTTTCCGCCGAAATCTGGAGGCATTGCACTCAACGCCGCGCTTAACCCGATACCAGAGCCAAGAAATGAAAATATAAATTTAAATAAATATTTCATGTCCTCGTGTGGGGATCGATTTTGCAGTCACACTTTGTGCCTCTGCGCCACGACTGGCTATTATAATTTATATGATGTTATTTAGTTCATACATTCTTGTATGTTCCCGATATTAAAAATTTTCAGTAAGAAAACAATTATAGTAGATTTTTTTTTAAAAGATATAAGTATATAACAATTTTTTTTTATGTCATGATTATTGTAGGAAATCCATTGTTCCCTTGAGATGGTTAAAGAAGTTAAAAATAGATTAAATAGAGATCAAATAGAGTTGTTGGAGTAAGACTTGAGAAATGATTATATTTTAATTTTTTTTTTTTGTGTAGTTGGAAAAACTTAAACTGCTTCACGCAGTTCGTATGTAGCCGGGTAGACAGAGGGAACCTAGGGTTAAGGCAATCTTATAGGTGGTGGAACTCAACACCGCGCCTTATCTCCAAAGCGATTAAATTAAAATACTTAATTTCTCCAATTGTGAATAAGCATTTAACAATCGCCGTTACAATTAAATGGCACAGTAACTATACGGAATGTATTAAAATGGGAGAGAAAGTGGAGAATGGGGGGTCTTAAACCTGGTTTCTAAAGTGGCATTGTACTACAAAACGATTCTAAATAACACAGAAAACGTTAACAATAATACGTCTTGATGAGTTCACGTCGGCCGTGTAAATCAGCTGCAGGCGTCGATAGCGCCAGTGTGGAGGTAACGGCTTTTATGCTGTCTTCAGACATGGATATTTTGTTATTTAATATTTATATTTTTTGCTGCTTTTAAATATTTATTTAATTTTTTAAGTATCTTTTCGTTTTTGTTCTATTTATTCTGAATGCATAATACATTAACTAAGAAATAGTTGACGTAAAATAATATTTTAAGGTTTGAGATTTGATTTAAAACACTTTGATAACTAAGCTATGCGTACTTATCAAACTACATCGAAATTATTATACGTTTGTTACAATTTATTTTACATACAAATTAGAAAATATTTCATAAAGAAGCTATAGATAGAGCCGTTTAAAGGATGCTTTGAAAGCACATAGATTTAATATATATTTTGGGATAGCGATAGAGTTCCCTTGGTAAGTAATTTTGTTGCCGTACCCTTCACGAGTCACGAGCTTTGAACGGGTTATGTGGGACTCACGAATGGACTGGCAGATGTAGGCCATCCCAATAACTTCATCCTAATACCTCCAAGATTCCCAAGGTTCTGCTCCTTGACCGTTACTGGCCGAATATCAGTCTAGTTTAAACAATACAGTATAATAAAGGGCGTCGTAGCGCATTGAAGCATATGAATGCAAGCTTAATGATTATGGATTCCATTCCCACTCGAGGAAACGGTACTTTGGTTGACAAATCGCATAGAGTTCCGCCATTCCGTAAGCAAATGTCTCTAAAATTTGGCGGTAAATATGAAACAGAATATCTTAACAGTAGGTTCCCTCTGTCTACCCTACGAGGGAAAAAGAGTTAAGCTGTGTACAGGAAAGCATAAACGAAGCATGACTTGACACAGAGTACGTTGTAAGCGTTATTGCTAAGTAAATGCACACTAAAAATATCTTAAGTAAACTATTTTTTTACTTAACCTATTACACTTATACTGGAATAAGCAGTACTGTAGTTATTTTACAGCTGTGAGGTGGGAAATGTTTATGTTATGGGGAATTGTCTTGAAACATGGTCGATATCTATTTAGATAAATTATTTTATTTATAATAGAGATATATTTTTTTCTTAAAGAATCTATAAACATTTTAACGTAACAGAATGTTAACCTGCCCCTCTTGGAAGTCGTCCGAGCGCTTCGACCGCTGAACCTTACGTTCTCATCAAGCAACGTCGATATTCTTATACGTCTCTTACAACTCATTTATATTGTTTGCATCTCTGTAGAGATTTTTTTAACGTTTTCTAAAAAGGAAATTGCGCCTGATAGCAGTCCAAGTGTATGCGATTGTTAAGTATTGAAAAATATTAATTATTTCCATTTACTTTAATGAGAATCGAACCCACAACAGTCGCATTTACAGTCACACACTTTTGTCCCTGCACCGCGGCTGTACTTAAATTACACTTAAATTAGTTGAGACTCTGACTCTTACACTTGCATGAATTAAATTAAAACCTTAGACAAAGTACGGTGTTGAATTTTACCACTCAATACGCAGTATGAAATTGGGCGCGAAATATCTTAACATTAGGTTCCTTCTACCTTCTGAAAGTGGAAACATCCATACTCCTTTCCTATTAAAATATATATACCTATTAAAGACATATAAACTTTCATATTAAAATACTATTAATAAATTATCAATAATTATTATGATTACAATAGAAACACGCCAATATACAAAAACGAAGCCATTTAAAATTTATTACAAAATAAAAAAAAATGCAATACCAACACATTTATTATTGAATTGGAACAATATCCGTTGTAAAATTACCCGCAACAGGGGTAGGGAAATCGAGTATTAGCTTTTCATACCTTTGATTGATACCTAATAGATCGAATTGGGTGCCAAAGCCAATGAGGAGGTGTGGCCGATTGTTCCAGTGTAAAGTCATTTTGTATGAAATATGTCAAATTGCGGGTTTCTACTCTAGAGGGGTAGCTCTCGTTGTTCGTATATACATATAACTAGGTATACTTATTTTGTATGTATTTTCGGTCATAAGAAAGAATTTTGTGGCCGTCGTGGCGCAGCGGTAAATCGGAGTGTAAGCGCGATGGTTATAAGGGCGATTCCCACTCGAGAGAATAAATAAATTTAATTTCCGCGCTCTCTGGTAACAAGTCACAGCGCTGTTTTAAATTCCGCGTCTCAACACGCAATGTTTAAATGAAAATTGATCAGAAATCGGTGAACGGAGTGTCTTGACATTAGGTACACTACCCTGTTTTACAGAAAAAAATATAAAGCTGCCTTTTTTAAATATTTTATGTTTACGCATTTGCTACACATCATATGATAAACAAAAGCTGCAAAACTAAATTATATAATTTATTAAAAACAGCACAAACAAGCGATTTAAAAATTACAGTTACATTTTAACAAACAATCAGCTTATTTTACTTCAACTATTATACATATATATGCTCACTTGGAACCCCTAAATCAAAAGATTTAAGTGAACTGACTTCACTTAAAAAAAAATGTACCTAATTCGAACTACCACTTTATAAGAATATCTACTATTATTCCCAGTACAGTAGTATCTCATCAGCTTCTGTTTTACAAGACATTAGCGATACCAAGCTATATATAAAGTGAATATTTCAAGCATTAACGCATCTTTAACTACAGGGTGCCGGTAGAGATTTCCACTTAACATACAAATAATAATTCAGTCTCTTAATGTAGAAATGATTTATTCTACTTAACTGGTTAACGGCTCTACTATAAACAATAATAGTTTTCGTTGTATATTTATTGCGAATATTAAAATGGTCGTAGGTTTACTATGAAGTAAGTAAAGTGGGAAGATAAAAAATATATATTAAGTGGGAAAATAAAAAATATAAGTAAAAGTATATTTAATTAATTATAACAAATTCCGGTCATTTTGAGAGACAACAACGTGATTTTAATAAAACAAGTGCAGTATGAAAACGTTTTAAAACTAAAACACGCTGTAAAAAGTACGAAACAAGAGTCTCAGCTGAAATTATTATGTACAAAGTATTAAAAAATTACTTATTAGATAAACAACTTACTTACATATATTATATTTTAACGTATTTTTAAGCGTAATTTTTTCAAGCTTTACACTATATCCCGCACACATCAGGGTACGCAGAGGGAACCTAGTGTTAAGACATAGCAGAACTCAACGCCGCGCTTTGCAGGTTCCCTAGGCAGAGGGACCTAGTGCTAAGACGCGCGCAGTATAACAAATAAGTCATGCAACACTATATGAAGGCACACATTAAATGCACAACACATTAAAAGGATAAAAATTACAGTTTGTAAGTAAAACGCAGAGTATCCAAGTTCTTATATATCGCAATTTGTCAGTGGAACGAGATTTTAAACTCGTTTTAATTGCTACCTTCTAGAGGAAGACATAAGGGATCTCTATAAGCAATGGTAGTGGAACATATACGAAGTTTCTTACTATCTATATTTTTGTGCATTTGTGATTTCTTTTAAATTTTTAAATAAAAATTTATTCACGGTAAACTTCTTATTTAAATTAATTTACATAAACATTGTTTATTTATACTACTACAATATATTGTGCTGCATTTAACCGTGGCTAGGTCATCGTCATTTAATTATTGATGTCAATGATAGAGACAATAAAAACCGGTCAAGTGCGAGCCGGCTTCCGTATCAATTTCCGTATTGTATGTCAACGGAAAGTACAATTTATAAAAGTTAACTTAACTTAAGTTTTTGGGCGTTTGCACTATTTTGTATGAAATGAACGAACAGATAGGCTTGCAATTTTTTTTCTATGAAATACCTATAAATTTTCTCTTTTCGGATTTCATCCTTTATTTGTATTGTAAGTTCACACTTCATGCTATTTTTTGTAAACTGTAGGTTTTCTACATTATGCTTTACTTTAAATAACAATAAAAATAAAGCATAATGTTCTATATAAGCTTTTAAAATTTTATTATTATTTTATTTTTATAGTTTAAAAGTGTTTCAAAGTATTGCTTGATATTTTATTGATTTTTGTTTTTATGTAGTCTGTGTTCATGAGTTGTAATAAATTCTATCTAAAGAAATATACTATACGCATTTTCTCTTCCGACAGATTGCTACCTCCTAATTTCCGAAACATTGCGTATTAAGTGATGAAATGAGTCGAAAATTTCGAATCACTCCGTGGGGAACGGAGTGATTTTTTATGAGTCGAAAATCGTCGGAGACACGTATAAGATACAGGTTAAGACGATCCGTTCCGCTTTAAAATATTTACGTTCCTCTATTTCCGCGAAATTCTTAAGGCATTGTGTGTTGAGTGACAGAACTCAATGACGCGCTTGGTCTAGTTACCAGAACATGGAATGAATACTTATTTTGAAAACGTATTAAAATTTGAACGTAGCGGGATTTGAACCCGCGCCTCTTTGGAAACCGTCCAAGCACTCTGACCACCTAAGCTTTACGTTCTCATTATTTACGTTGAAATTCTTGTTACAATTTATTTTTCTTGTTAGCATCACTGTAGGGAGATTTTTACAAATTTCCTTTGCCCAAAGATCTTTTGGCAATATATAATTTTTTAAATATTTTTTTTAAAGTATTAAATTTCATTCCCCTGAGAAGGAATCGAGCCCTCAGCCGTCGTGATTACAGTCGTACGCTCGTATCTCTGCGCCACAACGGCGTCTTTTTGTTTATAATAGTGGGGAAGTAGAAAAAAAGATAAAGCTATTCTCTGAGTGAAGATCAAACTCATAATAACTGCGTATACAATCGGTTGCTAACCCACGCGCTACAACGATATTAATTGAATCGAAAAAATACTTATATCATTTATATGGTTACTTCAAAATAGACTTAAGAGATATACAAACAAACAAACAATAATATAAACTTCAATATTATACATTTGTTGTTTTCTTTTATTAATTTTTAACGCACATTCCTCTAGCTACTTTATAAATATTTCCATACATAACTCTATACATAACGCGACAGTTTTGGTACACTTATTTATTTCACGTCCAAAATAGTCGAGAAGTATTCAGTATAAGCATCTTAACGATCTCCGATAACAATCGGCTGCGTTTAAAATAATGAAAAAATTATAGTAATTTTAATATAAGCACCGCATTATTCGGGAACCTGTTTTTAAGACAATTTTTGTAGCTCCATTTCCATCAGTTCAGCATCGTCGGGCGAGAGAGCCGTGGAACTGTATCAAACCGTATATAAATCAAATTGACCCCGAAATGTTTTGCTTTCAGCTACTTTCGGACGTTGTGGTGTAGCTGGGATGTTGGAGCAGCTTGGTTATTTTTGTGTTTACATGTTTAAAAGAAAAATGTCAGAAATATCTTTTGTTTTGCACCTTTCTAAATTGTGAAGGAATACATTGGAATGTTTTATGGAATAATATTATGAAGGTACTATAGCCTTCTGCGACATACGAGTAATCCAACACAACATACATCTTTTATTTGAACCAGTAGTTTCTGCGATAAGCGTGTTCAACTAAACAAAGATATAAACCTTAAAATATTAATATAGATAAAAAGTACTTTGCTCATTTTTTTTGCTGATTTGCTGAAGTGATTTTTATCAGCCTCATGGTGTATCTCATATAGCATGGTAGACAGAGGGAAACTTACCAGAACGAAGAAATGAAAACTTAATAAATAATAATTAATTACCCTGAGACCCCCCGAACCCACAACGCCAAATTTATACGTTTTCGCTGCCTGTTCTGCAACAGGCGTAACAAAATATAAAACAAAAAAGAATAAAGCAGTAGGAAAAACACTCGTGGCGCAGTGTCACAATATGTGACTGTAAACGTGACTGGCTTTGGATTCTATCTCCGTTCGTGGTAATGAAATATTTGTTTAAATTTATATTTCCATTTTGTGGGACTCCGCTGTACACTTCACGCTTTACGCATAGCTGGGTGAGCATAAAATATCCAGTGTGGTGATGCTATCAAGCTTTTCGAAAAATCTCGTCATAATTTCATAATGTACCTACACTATATCATTTATCGACTGCAAATAAACATAATATAGGTAATATATTTTTTATCTAAAAACATGTATATTAAAACTCTTATTGCTTTACGTTATAAAATCATCATTTCAAAATCATAATTTAAAGCCCATAACAAAAATAATTATATTTTACTTTCAACATGACAAAGCTGCCTCTAAACTATATCGCACAAGCACCAAAAAAAGAGCAATTCAGGTCAGGTTTTCGCCTTTTTTCCCTTCAAGTCCCGTAAGCACGAGTCGATTGTAATTGTTGCATTCATTGTTCTCCAGCAGATAAAACGCAATATGCTTAATTAAAATTTTGTTCCAAGAATGAGAATTTGGTTCGCTTTTTGTAATATATTGTTACATATTCATATATTAAAAACTTGTTCGTGTAATTTGGTAATAAGCGGTCGGGTGCTTGGGTTCTTTTTTTGATTTACTACTATATTTTTGTGTTTAATATAGGATTTTTTTATTCCGTACGTTTGATTAAGACGTGTGTATGTAAGTTGTTATTAGAGAGTGAAGAGTTGCGCTTAATGTACCATTAAATGTATGGAAAGAAAGTGTAATGAATATGGCTTTATTAAGTTTTATATTTCATGTGAATTTTTGGTTCAGCTGTTTGTTCATATATTTTTTAGCTTCACGCTGTGTCTCGCACATAGGAGTGTAGGCAGAGGGAATCTAGGAACCTAGTGTTAAGACACCACGCATTGCCCCCAGAATTCGGCGGAAAGTGGGGAAAGGAGTGTCTTAACACTAGGTTCCTTCTGCCTACCCTGCTGTGTGCGGGACACAGCGTGAAGCTGATTTATTTAAATAATATAAGAAGCTCATCAGTTGCCGTAACTACAATTGAAATATTTTTAATAAAACCTTACTGGCCTCAAGGCAAGGATTTTTCTATATTTACCTCAAGGTAAATATAGAAAAATCGATTTTTAAATCGCTTGTAAGTTTGTAATCCAAATAAAAAAGAAAATGTGATTTTAAACACTACTAAATTATACCCACACTATACTAATATCGGTAGAGACCAAACATTATTAAAATCAATGTATTTTCTCAACGTATTAAGCCAGTTTATTGTAGAAGACTTCCTTAATGATGCTTTTTCTAACGTTCCACACAAATGACTGGAGTCTAAGAACAGATCTAACAAAGATCTATTTAAGATGCCTAAGAAATTGTCGGTACTATTATGTATGAGTAAGAAGGGACGTCAAACGGGATAACCCATTGTTGTGTAATGAAAACTATGAGAATAAAGAAATATAATGTGTATATAATATATAAGAAAGTTTATTATTTTATTTATTCATAAATTAAAAATTAAAAAAAAACTCGGCCCAAAATTTTGGCAAAGTGCTTGTAGCCCTGAAGCTATAAATCCGATTTTCATAATATATGTATATCTAAGAACGATTACAATGAACGATGCTTTCAAATAAACAAAACGCACTCAAATCGGTTCACTAATTTAAGAGCTACAGTCCCACAGACAGACGCACAGACACGTCAAACTAACAACACTCCTCCTTGCGCTAGTGGTTAAAAACATCAGTTTAAGCACACACACACACATACACACAAACATACATTCACACGTACAAATGATTTAACCATAACTAAGTAATATTTAAGTAGTTTTAGTAAGTAACACAGTAGCAAATGACTAACAATTGAAAACCAGGTTAGAAACGTCAAAATAATTATATGGTTCTACTAAAACAAATCACCCACTGCCCCGGCGCGGCGTGGTGCTGGTGGCGATGGCGGCGTGGTGCACGGTGATAATATAATGAGATTACAATTATTTTTCTATACAAATAATGTACGCTGTCATGGCTGTTTCCAGAGAATATTTTTGGTTAGAAATGTTATATACCATGTGATTATTAATAATTATTCTAAAATATATCAGTTTTACGCTGTATCCCGCGTATATGCGTGTTAAGACACTCCGTTCCTACTTTCCACAGAATTTTTCGAGGCATTGTGTCTTGAATATAGACGATACTCCACGAAAGGCTTTTGCATTCGTGCCAGGGCGAAGAAATTAAAATATTTTTAAATAATCGTTTTTTTCCTCGAGTGGGAATCGAACTCACAATCGTTGCGTTTCGGTGACACCCTTGCGCCGCGATTGCCTGTATGGTATGGACGACGATATCTATAATAATTATTGTGAAGAAGTAATATTAAAATTTAATTATACGCTATATAAAAGAGAAGCTTTACAGGTTTTCAGTCAGCAGGGAAGGCAGACAAAACCTAGTGTTAAGACTTTCTTCTAAGATTCCCGTCCAATTATCTAGAAATTGTATCTTGAATTGAATTACTTTACTATAAAGGCAAAATGCGTCGTTGCCGTTCCACCGCTCTATATGCTGCCTGAATTTAAACATAAAACGACTTGGGTAGAGTCTCTTTACAAGTAAATATAAAACTAAAAAAATAGAGCAGTAGAAAAAACAGTCGTAGCGCTGTGGCACAAAGTGTGACTGTAAACGCGACTGGTTGTGGGTTCGATTCCCAGTCGAAGAAATGAAATATTTATTTAAATTTATATTTTTATTTCATCGCTCTGGTGTTGAGGCGAAGTGCGGCGTTAAGTTTTGCCACTCAACATGGAATCCCACCAGAATTCAGAGGACAGTAGGGAACGGAGAGTTTTAACACTATGCTCCTACTGCCTATTTTTCTGTATGCGGGATACAGCGTAAAAAATATTACACACAAAATCATTGAACCTCTAATATCATCCATACCACTTCCACCGTACTTACCAATCACTGTGCAGACAGAAGCATAGCTAGCGGCTACGGTGCGCGAGCGCTTATTACCGCGCCTAAGGGAAAAGTATGAAAGACGCTAATTGTCTCAAGTAATGGCCTCAGTAATTATACTAGAGTACGTACTAGCCTTTTGTATCTGTTGGTAATTTTAACTGATTAGATGAAATTTGTAGTGGGAAACGGCTTGTGCTTAATGTAATTATTATTGAAAATTATTTGTAATGTTAAATGTTTTTTTTATAATATTGACGATAAATCATTTTGAGCTCGTTGTGGCATAGCGGCAGACTGTATAGCCTTACGCGGTGGTTGTGGGTTTGATTTTCTTTTCGTTCTGGTAATAAGATCTGGTAATGAGATAAGATCTGTAATTTCTTGAAAATTGGACTTTGGAATTGGGAATTTACAATTTTCCTATACCTTACTAGGTACTTTAACTGACGCAGTAGTATTTAACTACTTTAACAGTTTTAGGGCCGTCTGAGGCCGTCGTGGCCCAGTGGCACAAGCGTGTGACTGTAAAGCGACGGTTGTGAGTTCGATCCCTACTCGAGGAAATTAAATATTTATTTAAATGTATATTTCCATTTCTTCGCTCTGGTGTCGAGGCAAAGAGCGGCGTAGATTTCCGCCACTGATCACGCTATGCCTCCAGAATTCTGCGGAAAGTAGGGAACCGAGTGTTTTAACACTAGGTTCTCCGCTTACCCTGCTGTGCACGGTATACAGCGTGAAGCTCATTTTAATTTATGTAAAACTTCAATTAACCCTTTTAAGCTATAGAATAAAAAAAGAAATGAAACAACCACTTAAAAATATTTCCGCCATAAGATAAACTCAAGAATAGCATATCAAGAATAATAAAAGGGATTGTGACCAACAAACGCTATATAATACTTACTTTATTGTATTCTCTTGTCGCATTTATTGGCGACTAATTTCCAGATGTAAATTGTTCTGGTATTCTACTAGGGACTATTTATACTTTTACGATGAGTCTAAGACTTGAAACTTTTAAGCTTAAATAAGTTTTAAGAATTGATTTAAAAATAATCTTGTGTTTTATCTTATGATATAATATTTTGTTAGCACCCTTTCTGTTTTTGTTTCTTACATTTTAGCCTTATTTAAAAAAGCATGGTGTTAAATAATACGGAATGATTCTCAAATAAAGTTTATTATTCTTTGCCTACTTATATATATATATATATATATATATATATATATATATATATATATATATATATATATATAACGTAAGTAACGGAAGATAAAAATACTTGTTAAAACTACTAAACAAACTGATTTAAATGAAACCTTACAGTAATATAGTTTATAGATCAGAATAGATAGGATAGAATAGATTACAGTTAATGTGAAGATTTTGTATAATTTAGCTGTAATATAATATATTAGTCTCAACATAAATACTCAACACTCAATTTCTCAAAAAAAAAAACAGAATACATCATGCAAAAAAATTTAACACTGCCTCCTAGACTATGAGTAAGTATTGTCATGATTTCAAAGGGTTATGATAGCAAGTAATTATTGCTATAAAATCGAACATGTCCGATAGCAATCGAATGTCATCGCGGTTATGACCTTACATATTCTTGAGAAGAGATCTTTAATAGTTCAAAGAAGGCAGCCTCTTGGCTATTTAAGGGAGACGAGTTTATTTTTAGTCATGTCGTATTGAAGTCACTTTAAAGTTTCTGCTTTTCGATATTTTTAGATGTTATTTCGATATTTGACCACAAAACAAAGTATTTTGACCATAAAACATTATAAATACATATGTATTTAATTTCCTCTAGTGGGAAGGGAACCCACAACCGGTCACGTTTCCTGTGCTCTTGCGCCACTATTGGCCTCACTTCAATGTTATTTGTTAATATATAAATTTTAATTTTAGCACTTCACTTATAATTTATAAAAATGTTAATATAAAAATCTATATAATAATATATAGCCAGGCTAGTCATGGTGCAGGGGCACAAAATGTGACTGTAAAACGACTGGTTGCGAGTTCGATCACCACTGAAGGAAATGAAATGTTTACTTACAATTATTTATATTTTCATTTCTTTGCTCTGTTATCAAGGACAAGCGCGGAGCTAGAATTCGGCAGAAAGTGGGGAACGGAGTATCTTAACACTAGGTTCCCCCTGCGCACCCTGCAGTGTGCAGGATACAGCGTGAAGCTGAAAAAAAAATAACCTATGTTAACTAAAATTCACAACATAAAATCATAGTCCTTCGAGGCTTTACACAAAATATATTATTTTCCATAGCCACTATAACGGTATCGCTATTTAACATGTCCGACGGTAATTTATCATAATAATGTGTAAAATAAATTATGTTTAACAATTGTTCGTATGGGAGTGGGTGACATTGAATGATTTGCGAACGCGGCGCCTCCCAACGAAAACGCTTTTTATGGGCAAAATATTTTTATTAAAACAAAGTAAATAACGCAAAATGCCTAGCGTGCTGTTGCTCTTTTAATTTGGTCTCGGATATGGGAAAAATAGAAATGATATGTCGGTTTTGTATCATGGCACAGCGGTACAGCGTCTGAATGTAATGTGTGTGAGGATTGCGAGTTCGATTCCCATTACAGTTCCCTGTTCTCAATTTTCTGGCTTTAACATCAGTGATACGGCATTTTTAAATGGTTATATTAATTCTTATAAGGTATTAATTTACATACATATGTACAGTCAGAGGCTAGTCGCGGCGCAGGGGAACAAGCGTGGATGAAAACGCGATAGATTGTGGGTTCGATTCCCACTTGAGGAAATAAAAAAAGAATATAAATTAATTCTAATATACTAACAGACTTTGTACTTGATACGACTTCTATAAAAAATATGTTCTGTGTAAGTTAGCGACAAAACAACGCACACCCGGCATGGGAATTATTCAAAGTGGCGTCGCACATTCATCTTTTGTGGTAAAATAAAACTCTACTTATATCTTTATAAGTTCAAGCTAAGCTGCTGGCTTCTGATGGCGAGATAAGTTCTATGTAAGTTTAGTTAATTTATTTATTAAATACCTTTTTAGTATATTTTTTTATTTGTTTTTATTCGTATATTTCAATATTGTGGTTACGCATTTAAATTGTATTCTGTTTTATATTGTAATTAAGTTTTCACTATTAATTGAAAGTAAAAAAAGGAGACAGTATCCAATAAAAGAGACAGCTCCTAATAACTGTTTACGTGAAATGTGAGAATTGCGTATAAATAAAATATAAATATGCATGCACTTAAATTTTTAAGTGTGTTTATATAATAATTTTAAGAGAAATATAACTTAAGCTTAAGAAAAAAATGATTTCATAGATAAAATATATAAAAATCCCTCTATCAAAACAAGAAACGGTGGCAAACTTCTATTTCACAACCAAATTGGGCAAAAGGACATAGCTCTAAAATCCATAGTAAATACAACATTCAATTATCTTACAATAAACCACAATAGATCACAATAGGTGTATATTGTAGATTTATAGCTCGTCATCTAAGAATAAATTGTGGTTTTCATGCTTTGGGACACACGGTGGTGTGGAATTTAAATTTAGTTGTCGTTTCTTTAAGCGCTGAATGCTTAAAAAATATTTAAAATATTATATTAAAAAACAATAAAAAGGTCATCGTGGTGATTCTCACAATTCGGTCTTAGGATTCTGCGACATTATATGTAATGTTCAAAAAAAATTGGCCAAAACTAAACGAAATATTTTATCACAATCTTCCTTCAGTATACTTTGCTAGATACGGGATATAGTGTAAAGCTAAGAAAAATATTTAGAATCGGATAAACATAATCTAAGTAATAATGCCAATGAATATAAAGAAGAAACGCTAAAAAAGAAACCAATATTATATCAGAACTTATTTCTTCAAATAGGTGAAAAGTGGAGAGCTAAATCACTCATAATTAGAGTGATGTATAAAAAGAGAAAACCTTTTAATATAAAAACTTAATTTCTCTCGTCTCTAATAGATATAATATAGATATGAAGCTGCACGTCCCAGCCCGGCGTACATCGAGCACGTCCGCCATTGTACCGCATATAAGGCCAGGATGATATTTTTATACGATACTACTGGCTTTGTGCGACCTAACTGTACTGTAGCCTTAGCTTCCTTCACATTTGATGACAGAGATTAGTTTATAATTGTTTGTTCGTGTAATGATGTATTCGATTTATATGACTTTTGGATATTTTATCTTGAAGTCTTCTGACATTCATAACTTAAAAAAAGTATTTAATGTTACTTAAACGCTATTTGACATTTTTGAGTTCAGTTACTTATACTTTATCTCCAATATATGTTAACATTATTAAATTATATTTATTAGTAAACTCATTGAATGAATAAAATACTATACTATCTTTCATTTGACATAAATAAATAAATAAATAAAAATAAAATAAATAATTAAATAAGTAAGTATTAGAAATTAAGTTACTCGGATATACTAAAATGGACTTGGCCACAAGAACAGATTAAGGCTTTTTATAGTGTTGAGCTAATGTGAATATGTTTATGCATATAAATAAATTTCCTATTTAGCAATACAACGAAGCCAAACTTAGTTTCTTGGGAAACTAAAAAGTTCCTTCATCCAAATTGGAAAAAAATGTCTTAAGCCTCTTTAATGAACCACAAGTAGTCACACACATACGTCCACATACACTCTAATAAATCCGTCTTAGAAACTCAAATACGAGACTGAGTTACAGCGTTTACTTGCGCCGAAGCGAAATAAGGAAGAAATAATCATTTTAATTGACTAATTAATTTATATCTACTGAACTTCGATGAGGTATTTTATATAAATTGATACTATTAGAGCCACTATATATGTACGATGCGTTTACTATTTTTTGTTTGATCTGTACAATTTGACATACTTTTTACCTTTATTTCTCTATAAATATTACATTAAATCGTTAGGGTGAGAAGAGAAATATAGAACACAGCTAAATATACATTATTTCAATATTTTTTCATCATATTTAAACATTTTTGGCTAAAGTGTATCTACCGAAATTGTATATTAATCTAATGAGGACGTTAAAAAACTATAACGTTTTAGTTCAGTTAATAAGATATCGTTCTTTTCTTTGTTTTATTAGACCGAAGATATTTAAATAATAAAAATACACATATTATAAACTAATCTTTCCTGAAACTTAGTTAGCGTGAACTTTAAGATATAAATTCCATTTTGGTTTCCTTTAAGATATAAATTCCGTTCACTTCCAAATATACACTCGTGGCCAATTCTTCTTCTATGCATTGTCCTTCATACTCGTATATGTTCTCGTATACACAAATTGGATGTAACATAGTGATGGATCTCTCCTTTCTATTTTGACTCAATTAAAAGCTCAAATATAATTTTAAGTAAGAAATATCTACGATAGGTATGTACCACCTAGTAAATCAAATTATAAACTACTGGCCAACAATCATATACCAAGAAATTGCAACAATATTAAAATAATATTTATTTACTCTACATGTAAATATTAAAATTAATAAATCGAGACCAGTCGTGGCGCAGGGGCACAAGCTGTGATTATAAACGCTACTGGTTGTAGATTCGATCCCCACTCGAGGAAATGAAATATTTATTTAAATTTATATTTCCATTTGTTCGCTCTGGTGTTCAGGCAAAGCGCAGCGTTGAGTTCCGCCACACATTAACACGCAATGCCTGCAAAATTGAGCGGAAAGGAGGGAACGGAATGTCATAATACTAGGTTCCCTCTGCTTACTCTGCTGTGTGCAGGATACATGATGGAGCTCATGTATATGTTAAAGGAAAGCATCTTTTTTGCAGATGTTGCATGGTCAACTCCGTGTTCCTTCATTTCTTCGCTGTAGTGCTACCATTGCTAACAAATTCAAAATAATTTACTACTTCAAGTAAGAATCGAATCCACAAGCTCTTCTACTTCTGCATCACGACAGCCTCAAACGATTTAAAGTTTTAGAACAAACAAACAAAGGTAAGCATAAGTTTCTATTCTTTCTTCGTTTAAATTTATACGAAATTACAGATTTTTTTAAAATTAAAATCTCCATATAGTAGTACCAAAAGTCGGTGTTACAAAGCTATATGTAATACACTTCACTCCACTGTTAATTCGCTAAGGCTCGCCGCGTGACAGCGCTGCATGCGAAACTACAAAAGATATGACTACGTCGCATTGTGATTTTGTAGACATGCTCTGGGGTATCTCGTAAACGTTTTTTTATAGGAAAAAAATAAATAATACGCTATAGCATTTAAAATTATATTTTGTGTTCTTAATTTATCACATCTTAAATTTTTTGAAAAGTTAATAATATTCAGTAAAAAATTTAAACTATTTTCAAGTCTCTATGCCTTAATGAAATCTTCATCAAATAATGAAATATTATATAAATACCTACCTTAAACATCTATTCGAACCGAACCCACGACCAGCACATTCCAATCAGACACTGTACTAATGAACTGCAATGGACTCTATAATGTATTAAATGCATTATAAAAAAAAAACCTAAAAAACAAAAACAAAAGTCACTCGAGACGTATCCACATACAGGCGAGCGCGAGAGCGACGTGCGTGCGACGGGCTATAATAGTCTTGATATTTTCTTTATCTCGCAGTTCTCAGTTCCCTGGATACTATTACCTGTTTGAGGATTATTCGTGAATATTACTATGCATCGCTTTAGCACTTCGAAGGGTGAGTGCATATCGTAGTGCTAGGGATATATGTTTTTTTTTTAGTTTCACGCTCTATCCCGCAATATGTGAGATTTCAAGGCAAAATCTGGTTAAGATACTCGGTTATCCACGCACCTCCCAATTTTCTAGACTAGTACTTAAGTGGCGGAATTCAATTGGTTAACAATTTAGCAAAAGCAAAAGCTATAAAGTGAGGCTGATACGCTCCCGCGATGGCTGTGATGCATCAGCACAACTTCCCTCTGCAGACTATTTAGGTTCACAACAATTCCCACTCGAGGTCTTAAGTTACTTTCACTTTCTTGCTTACGTTATGTTTACGTTTTCGTAAGTAAAAAGACAAAAAGCGTTATTGAGTTCCGCCATTCAACAATAAAAAAAATCATCTGAAAAAAAATCAAGAACGGAGAGTCTCAACACTAAGTTGCTTCTGGATACTCTGCCATATGCGAAATCCTAAAAAATAATATCCATTTATCTATGAGCAATCAGCCTAACTCACATCACTTTTGCCCGCATCACCTTAACAGAGATAGCGCTAAGTGTGCGATTTCATTTGTATACTTCATTACGGCTGGTACAGGCGTTTTGACATTTTCAAACATTTTCATATTCTTGTTTTGTTATTGAGTCAACGCTACCTTTATATCGATTGATATAAAAATATAAAAATAATACCCTATTATTCGTGTTATTCCTTTTATTTTTTATAGTTTGTTCGGTTCTTGTAAGGTGTTTACTATTTTTATTGTATCATGTTACATTGTATTGTAGTAGTTAACATAAAATGTGGTCGTTGGTTCATATTCCGCATTAGTGAGGATCTGTATTTAATATATTATGGGAATAAATATCGAATATTGAAAAGTTATACTATAAGGAATGTCATGATATGTATATATATTAACCTGGTTATTATTGATTGATTTCATTTGCAAGTTAATTATTTGCAAAAAGTATGAGACGGCCACATTTGCCTACTGATTCGGGACATTGTGTGCTGGGTGGCGGAACACAACGCCGTGCTGTAACAGCGTGAGGAAATTAAATAATTCATTTCCCAGAGTGAGAATTGAACCCAAAACTGCCGTCGCCACTCAACATGTAGTACGTAAATCTATCATGACAACTTAAACACATAATATGTGCATTTTACATACAAACAAGAACAGAATTTTGGAAATCGAAACAAAACTTAACCCAGCGTAGTCTTTACTCTCTAGTGTTGTAACAAAAAGATAAATATTCAATTTCTAATAAATTTAAATAAACAAACTTCTTAATTACAACATAAACTAAAGGTTCATTAAATCCCACGATAATGGATTAAAAATGTTTTTTAATGTAAATTTGCCTCGATATAACGTGGCTCTTTCTGTAGTACAAGTTTTTGTGTGTTAGAGTTTAGATAATTCAATACACAATGTCAAAGTCTGATAGCAATGAAGAACTGTTTTTAACCGACTTTAAAATAGAAGGTTAATAATTCTGATATTAACAGATTGTATTTATAATTGTATAAGCATTTACATTGCATTTTACATCTGTACTTATAATGTTATATATCCTATTTTATTTTTGAAGATTTCTTATGAAATATTTATTTTCTTTGTACAAACAGTAAGCTTAAGCTTCTTCAATCTATATATAGATACTAGGTATTTATTACATTTCCAAACTATTATTCCACGCCAAGTATACAGTATAAAAATATATTCAGAAATAGTACAAAAATAGCGTAGAGGGAAAAATAAAAAATATAGTGATATGTCACTATCGTCTTCCCATCTCATGCAGGAGACATTAAAAGGTGAATATAATGTATGTCACTAATTTAAATTAAATAAAGTGGTTGTATTATTAAATCATAAAGCCATATGGAATTTATAATGAAAATAATAAAAACGCGTTTTTATAATGTAACATAATGTTTTGCGCATTTTTATTACAAATTTTCATTCTTGTATTTTATTGTATGTGTAATGTATAATGTAATTTTATATACTGATATTATCTCATAGTAAAGATTATATATGAAATAGATTTAAAATGTCGGTCAAGGTCAGTCATTCATGAAATATTTACTTAAATTTATATTTCCATTTTCTCGCTCTGGTGTCGAGGCAAAGCGCGGCGTTGAGTTCTATTACTCAACACGCAATGCCTCCAGAATTCGGCAGAAAGTGGGGAACGGAGTGTCTTAACATTAAGTTCCCTCTGCCAAAAACACGAGGAAACCTATATTTCTAAAAATATAAAACTGATTTTAATTTAACTTGAACGGTTCCCTAAGTCTTATGCCCGACTTATATAAAAAAAGACATGATCTTGGTATTATTTTTAGTTTCGAAAAAATTGTATATACGTATAGAAACATAAATAAACATACAAATTTTAGCACACGTGCTACGAAATTTAAATCGATCATCATATATCCCTTTTTAAATGTCGGTTAATATATAAGATCAAATAGGCCAGTCGTGGGGCAGGCACAAAGTGTTACTGTAACGTCTTCTGTTTGTGGGTTCGATCCCCACTCGAGGAAATGAAATATTTGTTTTCATTTCTTCGCTCTGGTGTCGAGGCAAAACGCGGCGTTGAGTTCCACCAGTCAACACGTAATGCCCCCAGAACTTGGTGGAAAGTGGGGATCGGAGTGTCTTAACACTAGGTTCCCTCTGCTCACCCTGCTGTGTGCGCGATACAATGATATGACTATATTTTAAAAGTATCTGATGTACATTAATGCAGTTCAAAATGAATACTTAACTTAGATTAAGTGTAGAATTATTAAACACTCTGTCATGTCACACCCATAATAGTAAATCTGAGATATGCGCCTCTAAATAATTTATTATCTGTATCGGATATTAAATTTTACATTACAAAATGTTATGTTACTGTACTATTAAAATAATATAAATTAACACCACATTAGGTTGAGTCATACATTTTATTGCTGTTAAAGTGTTAATACTGGTTCGAATTAAATGAGATTGTCTTAAAAAAAATAGAACTGAACTACAATATCGACTGGATCTGGGTTCGATCCCCACTCGAGAGGATAAAATATAACCTACATTTATATTTTAGTTTCTTCGCTCTGGTGTCGTAGCAAAGAGCGGCGTTGAGATCCGCCACTCAACACGCAATGCCACCAGAACTTGTGCAAGTGGGGAACGGTGTGTCTTAACAGTAGTTTCCCTCTGCGTACACTGCTGTATGCGGGATACAGCGTGATGCAGTTTTTTTAAATTGTTTTTTGTAAGTGAAAATTATTGAAGGTTTACCTAATTTTAACATTTTGTTTGTTTTCGTATTTTGTAGCGCTGTATTTTGCACAAAATAGGGTAGGGACATAATGTGAAGACACTCCCTTTCCCATTTTCTTCTTCCTTCTCTAAATTTTGAAATGGTTTCATATACTCTGCCTATTTCGAATATTCATGTTTCACAATTTTAACTTTTCTCCTATTTCTGAAATGGTGGATCATAAATCAAGAAATCAATCAAACTACTACTTGAGAAAAAGCAATTTAGTATCTCAAATTAGCAGCTTCACTCTGTATCCCGCGTATATTATACCTATTCGCCACTTTACCCGCAATTTTCAAGACATTAATTACTAAATAGCGATTACTTTACATTAATTACTAAATATTAAATAGCGATACTAGAGCGATCAAATGTAAATAATTTAAATTAAATTTCCAAAATAAGAATCGAACCCACACTCGTCATATTAACAGTCAAACGCTGTTCCACCGCACTACCACGGCCACTATCTATCTTAAATGATTTTGTTATAACGTGCTATGCATATTTGTATAACATTCAAATCATTATAGTTATAATTAGGCTTCACGCTGAGCTTTCGATTGAAAAATCCGTTAGACATTCAAAAAGCGTCTTAAAATATGGTTTGTTTTTTGAAATACTTTATATTGTTCTTAACCGAGTAATGGATATTATTAATATTTCGAGTTTCAATTTAAAAGTAGATTACTTTAGTTTTTTTTTAGTTAATAAGAGATATGTTTTATTTTAATTAATCTTTGTTTATGAGAATTACCATATTACTATAGTTTGTAAAAGTAGTAATATATTTCTGTATGTAAATTTAAATGTGAACATAATATGAAAAATATTTAGATTATAATACATTATTATACGAAGTCGTAGACAATCCAAAACAGATATATTTTCATTAAAAATATCTATATCAAAAATTTAATTTTAGTTTGATATGTTAAATCAGTGTTTCTAAATTGTAAAAAAAAAAGAAAATTAAAATTATTTAATTTATTTAACGAAAAAACATTTTTTACTAAAAATAACTAGCTATTATCCAACCCCTACTCAACCCCTATAAAATTCCACAATCACAACTAACCATACAAGATACCAAACAACAAAACAATACAATCGCGCACACCAAACAAAACTCACCAGAACAAATGAATATATGAACACAGTGGACCGGCAGGTGGACTCGCAGATTCCTGCCCGATAATTTACCTAACTGGTTCTCCCTGACATATCACTCTACTAGGCCCTACATTGGCAATATTTTCTTATAATTCGTCATACATTGCGTTAAATCTATTGTAAGCTAGAACCAACTAAGATGGCAGTCTGAAATGTATAGCTAAGATATTATAATATAGTGTAAGTTGGGTTTTTTTATATAATGACATGATGTGGTCAGTAGCCTCATCCAAGCGTCCGGCTGATAAGGAGAGCCTTATTGCGACACTTAATTATCATTATTATAGCCCGGAATATGGACAAGTACTTGGTCTGCCTTTGTTCTCTTCATGCTTCATTGTTTTTGCCTTACCACTATTGTTGAGATCGAAAATAGAGATAAGCTTGTAATTAACTTGTTGTTGTTTTGAACGTTTGTTGTGAAGTATAATTTTGTTTGGGGAAATGTGGTCTGGAGTGATGTTTGATATTAAATGGTCGATTTTTTATTATCTTGTAGTATTTAGATGGTAGCTTATTTTAGCTTCATATTTTATCTTGTGTATAGCAGGGTAGGCAGAGAGAATCTGTGAAGGGTGTGAAGGCACTCCGTTCTCCGTTTTTCGCCCGAATGCTGTAGCTCGCACATAGCAGGGTAGGCAGAGGGAACCATGAAACCTAGTGTTAAGATACTCCGTTTCCGTTAGGACCATTCCGTTCACCACTGCCGAATATCCATCATGAAGCTTTACGAGATGGAGCTCAACCTCGCACTTTTTGCCTAGTTACCAGAGTGAGAAAATGGAAATATTGAAAATATTTCTTTCTCCCCAGTGGAAATCGAATACAGAATCGTCGAGATTAGAGTCGCACGTTTATGCTCCTGCGCCAAGACGGCTTCAACTGTATAATACTTATAAAACTATAATTTTATGTATGTAGAATAATAATATATTTATAATAATATACTTATAAAATTTTGACCGCTTTACTTATGTTTTTATACTAACACTGAAGACTTATAATTTAACTTCTTACACACGTATCTAGAGTAGATAGGAAATACTATACTATATAGAAAGACCAAGTCTCAAATTTCTCAAAAGTCAAATGAATAAATACAAACATTTATACCTTCAAATAAAATTTTATTATTATATCTCAATATCTCAATATAACTTTATACTCTTTGCGCTATTCCCAACTTAATTGTAGTTAAAGAATTTTAATTAGAATTTGTAACGTTAACTGGAACAATAATATTATATTACCAAAAGATCTATGAAAATGGTTTCCGTTTAGATAAGCTATAATCATAACTTAATGTAAATTAAAACATAGCTTGAAAGTAAACTACGGACAAAGGCGGTAAGTGCGGCCGCGGGTCACTGGGGGCCACTCGAACAATGGCCAATTAACGCTAACTACAATTAAATCAGCTTTTCTATAATAGAGATTCGTTATAAATCTAAATGCAACAAGATACGTAGGGTAATAGGAAAATTGTATTAGATATTTTTTTTATTTTGTATGGATTTTTTTATATTTTGCCAGGTGGAGGGAGAGTGTGGAGTAATAACATCACTGTGTTTACTGTTTTAACTATTTTTCACATTTTCTTCTTTTACCACTTATTATATTATTTATATACATAATGCAAGACAGGTGGTGAGTTCGATTTCCACTATAGAAAATGAAATATTTCATTTTTTCATATGCTCGCCCTGGTAACGATGCAAAACCACTAAACACGCAACGTCTCCAGAATTCGGCAGATAGCAAAGAACGGAGTGTTTTAACTCTAGGTTCATCTGCTTATTCTGATCTGTGCGTGTACAGTGTAAAGTTAATATTGAGGCCAGTCTTGGCGCAGGGGCACAAAGTGTGACTGTAAATCGATTGGTTGTGGGTTCGAACTCCACTCGAGGAGATTAAATATTTACTTAAATTTACATTCCCATTTCTTCGCTCTGGTGGCAAGGCAAAGCGCGGCCTTGAGTTCTGCCACTCACCACGCAATGCCTCCAGAATTCGGCCAAATATGGGGAACAGAATGTTTTAACACCTACCTCTGCCTACTCTGCTGTGTGCGGGATACAGCGTGAAGCTGTTTTTTTTTAATATGACCAATTAATTGTAGCATAATCAAACATTTAAACGTAAACGCAACCTTTGGGTTCGATCCGAATTCGGTGTATTGATTATATTTGAATTATTTTAGTTTTTCCCCTGTATATCGCTTTCTCTGATTCTCGCATATTGCTACAGAAAAACATGAAGGTTGAAGAATATGACGAAATGTAACAGGATAAAGGATCATTTATTTTATAGTAATGTTTTCTTAAATTGTATTCAAAATTCAAATAGTGTTAATATAAACAAGTTAAATAGACACAGAGCAATGATAATGTATCAAATACAATTTAGTAGGAGTGAACTAAGTGACAAATCACTCTGTTTCACTTATATCATTACCTTCGATTGTAGGGTTGTGAATCACGCTGTTCAGTGTCTATTTATCTTTAGTCAAAACTATGTTTACATATAAAATTAGGTTGTGGATTCGGTTCCAACTCGAAGAAATAAAATGCAAACGTAACGTAAAGTTCGGTTCGTACTCGAAGAAATAAAAAAAACGGTGCAAAGCGCGGCGTTAAGTTCCATTACTTAACAAATAATGTCTCCAGAATTCAGGGGAAAGTCCAAAGCGGAATTGTTGTGTAGTGTAATTATTGATAGATATTCGATGTGGTTCTGATTAGACATAAAACATACTCAGCACATAACATCTCTAAATAAAAAAAAGGGAAAATCGGAGAGTCACTTCACTAATTTATTTTTAACGACTCCACAAATGGTGTTTCAATATAAAGCGAAAACTAATAAGTAAATTGATACATCGAATGGTAAGTAAATTATAGAACAATTGCGCGCACAGGGCACCGAGGGCCAATACTGTCAGACAATAGCCAATTAACTTCCACCCACAATTAAATAAGACTACTATAGGTCTTAGTATAGATATAGTATATAACAATGCTTGGGACGAACAAAGGTTTAATGCAAGTATTAATATATTGTATTTGTTACTTTATTGGAGCTTGAGAATCAGCTTCACTCTATATCCCGCACACAGCAGGGTAGGCAGAGGGAACCCAGTTAAGACACTCCGTTCCCCACTTTCCGCCGAGTTCTGGAGGCATTGCGTGTTGAGTGGCGGAACTCAACGAAGAAATGAAAATATAAATGTAAATAAATATTTCATTCTCTAGACAGGGGATCGAACCAACTACCAGTCGATTTTACAGTCGTGGCGTAGGGGCACCTACGCCACGACTGGCCTCAACTTGAATTGAGTTGAGAATGTTGATCGAATACTTATACTCCATATAAGTCCATGTTTTCTTACAAGTTTTTGGTTATCGATATAAGATTTTGATATTACATATTATAAATATTTAGATTGTTTTTGCTAATATAAATTATACATTGATTTTTAATTTTTTTGGCAGCGGTATTGGTTAGAAATGTTCCCAAGAATTTATAAAACGCGCTGAATCTCGCATATCAGGGTAGGCAGATGGAACCTAGTATTAAGACACTCCGTTCTCCACTTCCCATCCAATTATTGGGACATTATGTGTGTAGTGGCAAAAAGTATAAGTAAAGTAAGAAATGAAAGTAGAGTAAGAAATGAAAATGTTAATATATAATAACTCATTTCCCCGAGTGGGAATCGAGCCCACCACCGTTGCGTTTTCGTCACACACGCTTGTGCCACTGCGCCACAACGGTCTTGACGGTAGCATCTCATCACCAAATATTCTAATAATGAAACTATATGAAAGTAAAATATTGTCTTTCTTGGTAGAAGATATGTCTCTGCATTATCCCATCGTTTCTTTTACATCAAACTTTACGATTAAGACATTAATCTTTGCTCCATCTAAAATCATCACCAGCAGCAACACCATGGTCATTTTTTTTGACGACCATAGTAAAGTACATATCTGTTTGCTTAATAAAGTCGATAAAATACCTCTTACCTAACCTCTCACGTTTTACTAATTATATTCTTCCCCAGTTCGTGAATCGCCATTTTAAATGTGAACGTAATACTAATATAAAAATAATAGTTTCTCTCATACTCACTTACATTTAATGAACTATGAGAATCTAGTGTTAAGACACTATTTATTCATGTTTTGTCTCAATTAATATTTCAAGATAATCGTTAACTGTTCTAGATATCCAGAAGGATATGTATTATTTAATAAACACCTGCCAGGTTTACGTATCAAGAAAATATATGACACTTTAAAAACACCCATATATGGAAAAGTAATAAGGCAAGAAGCTTCTGTATTATAAGTTGCTATAAAAATTAAATTATTTAGCCCTAGAATGTACAGTACAATTTACAAAAACATAATTAGTTAAGTATTTTTTTTTTGCTGCTATTCGCCATTTATAGCAGTTGGATATTGCATCTAGGATAATTTAATATAACGTTGTAAGTTTTTATATTTTTTAAATCAACGACATATAATTAACAATTTGGACAGAAATAAGTTTTATAGTACTTATTTAGAAAACGTATAAAAATTTGAACCTACCAGGGCGGTTTCCAGGAGGCGCGTGTTCGAGTCTCGCTACGTTCAAATTTTTATACGTTTTCTAAATAAGTAATTTTCTTTCCTAAGTGTGGAATAACACTTTAAAAATGTTTAAAAGTGTTATAGCGAAAGTATGGCAAAAAAGATTTATAAAATCTTCTATTCTAGCGGAGATCTCAGTTGATGAATGAACTTTGAGAACTCAACATAAATATCCCCCTAGGGATGCAGGAAGCCTAGAAAAATAGAATAAAAACCTATTCTAGTAAAATTGTGTGATATCAAAAGATGAGTAGCTATTAGTACTTTTTTTATTTTAATTCGTATTTAACTTTTAATAAGGGTGAACACAACCCTAGAGCAATATTCCTCATCAATAGTCTGATGCTATCCGCCGCCCACACTGGCAACCCATTGTTTTGCTCAATTCAACCAACTTATTATTGCAGATAATGCTTTATTTATAAGTAGTTATTGTGATCGGTTCTAATAAAAATATTTTGCGCTACTTTATTTACATTATTTTAAAAAATATTTAAAATTGGTGGTCATCGTGGTTCAGGGTGGCTCAGGTATCAATTTCCATTCGAGGGAAAGGGTTCTCATTTCTGATCTAAGGTCAAGACTAATCGCGGTGTTGAGATCTGCCAATCAACATTCAATGTCTCAAACATTCAGAAGAAATCAGGGAACGGTGTGTCTTACTAACGTTCCCTCTCTTACCCTGCTCATTTTGTATGCGGGATATAATATGAAACTATAAAAAAATAATAAAAAAATAGTATACTTTAATGGTAAAATATGAAAGCTGTTATCTCATATGCATAGTGACCAGACATTGATATGTAATGTAATTAACTATAAATTCTTATAATTGGATGGAAATTTGAGTTTTTTTGAATTTGGGAACGTTTGAAACAGACAGATAGATATAAAAAATAAAAATAAATAAAATAAATCAGCTTCACGCTGTATCCCGCACACTGCAGGGTAGGCAGAGGGAACCTACTGTGTTAAGACACTCCGTTCCCCACAGAACTCAACGCCGCGCTTGTTCTCGAAACCAGAGCGAAGAAATGGATATATAAATTTAAGTAAATATTTCATCTCCTTGAGTGGGGATCGAACCTACAACCAGTCGGTTTTTACAGTCACACTTTGTGCCCCTGCGCCACGATATAAAAAATATCTTTCCACATATCAATTATGATATATATTAAGAAATAATTAATTAATAAAAAATTATTTAAAACAAAACTCAATTGTTATTCAACAGCCAACGCAATGCCTTCAACAAAGTGAACGACATAATAAAATCTAATTAAATACATAGCGTTGCGTGTTCTGAATGTATCAGAGATAGTATGAAGCTTGTTCCAACAAGTCTATGCGGAAAACTAGTACTGGGCTTTCGCGCAATCGGTCATTGTAAGAAAAACTTGAAATTAGTTACGACTGTACTTAGGCTTTTTGCTTGGCTAAGCTTTGATAGAGGTTTAATTGCCTCAGTTATTATCAAGACAGACGTGTAGTTTCATGATTTATATGATCGCCTTTGTTGTATAACGGGGACTAAGTGAGTGTGATGGTCGTACGTTCAAATTCTTAGCTAGAAAATGCAATGTATTAAGTTTTATTACTTAGTTTGGAGTGTCTCTGAATAGATAGAATTTGGTGAAAGAAGTTACGTGAGATCATAAATTTTCTTTTATTGTTTGGAATATGTGAAGACGTTTTATTTAATCACCGCAGTTATAGGCTCTGTAATACAGCTGTGTCAGCTGTTTATGGCGGTTTTTTTGTATACAGTTAATATGTATTATATTCATTAAATTTTATTTTCAATTTATACAGCCAATATGTATTATTATATTTTAATTTTATATTTAAATATTTCTAGTAAGTCAATGTACAAATAAACTATAATAAAACAATATTAACTTTAAAACGCCCCTTTCTTCAATTTCTGTCAAATTTTCGAGACATTACGAGTATTGAATGACGGAGCTCAAAAACGCGCTTCATCTGTCTGAGAAGAAAAATGAAAATAGTAATTTTCCCAAATAGAAATCGAACCAACAACAAAATCACGAAAACTATATTATAAGTTAATTAACAACCAATACATTGTAATACCATAGGTACCGTTAATACAAACAATGATATCGCGTATCCACTTCCTGCGATATAATGTTTAATTGGCGTGAAAATTCAATAATTGATGATAAAAATCAGCAGGTAGAACCAATTACAGCGGCGGTGTGGCACTACGCATCCGACCACTCGATGGACCCGCGTCCGGTGTGCGTAGTGATGGGTGGAAGATGTATCGATGTTGTTGGGATATATCGGTTGGGTAAAGGTAATTGAGATAGAAGATATATTTATACCTGATGCACGATTATTAATATACCTAACTGTAATATACATAGATAAAACAAGATTATCTTACGATTTGTCGATTTCAACGAGAGAGGAGAGTGATGTGTTAAGTTGAAAATGAAAAGAAACTTAATAAGTAACCTAAAAAACGTTTTTCGTTCACATTGTACGTCCAAATTCTAACAAGATAAATATAATAATCATGTTTTAATTGATAAAATGAGTCAATCAAAATAATATCAATGACCATTCGAGTAAAAGTTTCTATCAGAAGCTAAAAGATATTTAGGTAACTAAAATGATGTTTCAATAAATTTCCGTCACTATAAAATAGAGCAGAAATTAAAGAAAGAAATGTTGAATGAGCTACAAATAAAAAAAAACAATAACATAAACAAAAAGCTATCGACATTTATTGTTAGACATCACTACAATTCATATGTTCCCATCGTACACAGCGCGGCTCTACAACTCATTAGCCGCTCCTCCTTTATTTACATACGGGGGTAATTGTTTTAACATGACCTCATCCCTCTTGAAAGTTTGTGGGTTTCACTATTTTTTTTTTAAATAATGCCAGCACATTGTATTCAATTGAATGTAAATTAAAAATAATAGATTTAAATGGACGCTTTGTAAAGTTTTTATTATTAAAATATTTTATTTAACATTTTTTATTCTTTCTATATTAACTTAATATTAGTATATAGAGGACATTGTGGTGCAGTGAATCAGTATCGTACTGTAAATGTAATTATTATAGATTGAATTTCCTCACATAAAGGAATAAATTAATTTTGATTAATTTCTCCACTTCAGCAAAGATAAGTGTAGCGTTGAGTTTCGCCACAGGATACGCGGAAATATCTTGAAATGTCTTGAAACTAGTTTTTCCTCTGTCTTCTCTACTATATTAAAACGTGAAGCTACACTCCCTAACATACTAATGTATTTTGATCTATGCATTGTCTGTCGAAAGAGTTTTATTTATTTCAATATATATATATATTTCCGAAACACCTAAATAAGTTAAGCAAATTAAAAAAATATTAAAATCATGTTACTGCGCAAGCTTGAAATCGGCATTTTATCGTTATGGCGGCGCAACTATGACAACGGTCTCACTATACAATGTATTCTGTCGTGTGTCGATATGATCTTGTGAATGTAGAGTGTTGTTGTTTATCAGAGCAGAGTTTACTCTACTACTAGGTACTACTTGTATCAGTTTATTTTTACATACATTTTGATATGCAGTATTAATCAGGGTGCAGTCGAATAGCGGCTGTAGGTTCGATTTTGCACATTTCATTACTTTTTTTTTAATTTTTCGTACATATAAAGGATTATTTTATTATTTTTTAATCTTTTGAAATGTTTTGCATAGCTTATTAAAATCAAAATGAATACAGATGCTGATGTTATGTGTTGTAGAAAAATATATACCAAATTAAAACTCTATAATTGATGATAAAGTAATATTTCTATTTTATTTTTCTCTATGCCAATCATCAATAGTTAAATAATATTGGATGCTCGCGTGAACGATGCGATCGTCTAGTTTTCAAATCGTATACATTATCTTGGGAAGTATTCGTGGTCACATAATTTTGTATTCAAATGGACGCGCGATATGGCGCGGGAAGGTCAGGTTAAACAAAAGCTATGAATAAGATATTTTTTTATGAATCAAAGATATTATAAATTAAATTATATTAAATTATTTATTTTGCCATTGTTGGAGGCAAACGTGATAATTGTAGGTTCGATTGTTCGAGCTGATTACATAAAAAATATTATCATTTCTCCACTTCGCATTTCGAATACGAATTCCGTGTCTTAGCAGTATCTCAAAAATTAGACTGAGAATGGGAAATATTCCTATCCTATCATAGTTGAAAAAAGCAGTGAGTGATTTTTTTAATGTATTTTTCCATATTATTATTGTATTCTCTAAACTTCCGTCGTCTTTGATTTATGTGGACTGGTAAAAAAAAAGAAAAGTATTTCTTTTATCGTTACTTGCCACTAACAAGCAACGATAAAAGAAAAACTTTTATTAAAAAATAATATTTTTCAAATACAATGGAGATTCATACAATCGTTTTCAATCAATCGTCAACTATGCTAAAGTAAATTTAGAATAAATAACAGAAATTTTTAATTCGTATCCATTTTTACAAACAGTTTTAAATTAAAAAAATACTTTTTTATATATAATGGAGATGTAAAAATTTACATTTAAAAATAATTCCTATAAAAATATTACTATTCAAGATCCAAATGCACTTCTAATATAACATTATGAAGACGTTTCACCACCTGTCCACGTCAACACGTATTAGGATGAGAAGAGATGGATGGTGTTATGCGAATTATACTAAAGCTAAATTAACTTTTTTATAATAAAGTTTTTGTCGGTTCAATTTTATATATTTTTTAAATTTCATCATTTTATGCTTTTACAAGCGGCTTCGCCCGTACGATCCGAAGGAAAAAGAAAAAGGGGGACATAAAAACAGTTGTGTATGACAATTGACACATTCTAAGAATCCAATCGTAATCGCAGTAAATAATATATATATATATATATATATATATATATATATATATATATATATATATATATATATATATATATATATATATATATATATATATATATATATATATATATATATATATATATATATATATATATAT